>PVJI01008493.1:0-55161 GCA_004026765.1 Micronycteris hirsuta
TGGGAGAGCGGGACAAAGCTCTTTAAGACTCAGGCCTTCCCCCCACATCCCTCTGACCAGAGCATGTTTTACAGCTCACCTGGTTCTAAGGCAGGTGTGCCTAGGAGGAAGAGGAAGTAAGGGTCAGTGAACACATAACATCGTTGCTGCCACCAAGAACAATCGTGTCAGTTCTGATAACGAGTGTGGCTGACTTTTGTCTGACCATCCTTGTGTGACACAGAAGGGAGTGGGAGGAGGAGAGGCAGCCCCTGGAGAGGCCAAGGTTACAGGAGCTCAGGATGGGCAGGGGACTGGGAGAGTTCATGGACATAAGGCCCAGAGCAAAGAAGAGCTGTTGTCGGAGACCCGATTGAAAGATGGGCAAAGAACCAAGGTCAAGTGGGAGAGCAGAGTGCAAGACTTGGATGCTGTGTAAGGGGTGGGCAGAAGGCTGTGTGGGGCATCCCAGAGAGAGGCCCCAAGATGACGGCGCACGGGAAAAGGAAGCCTCTGTTCTTACATGTGGAGCAATTACTGACCAACCTGTAAGCAGAGAAGGAGCTGTAAGGAACCGTGAGCTGGTGCCCACACGAAAAACTTCCATATTGCAAAGAAAAGATTCTCGGGTTAAGTAAAGGAAAAAAATGCTACTAAACAGAAGAATAGTAAAATATTAATATAAAAGTTTGGGACAAAGGAATAGCATGAGAACGCAGACAAAAAAGCAGGAATCACAATATTGCTTTTCTTAAAAAAGGTGAAATTCAAGGTAAAAAGAAAACATTAACTGGAACAGAAGGAATTACTTCACGTAATGAAATTCATAGTCCATAGCAATGCTAAAGGTCATGAATCTTTATGCACCAAATAACGTAGCAAGAAAACATAAAACGAAAATCTGTTGGAAACACATGGAGAAATTGACAGACTTTAACACATCTCTCTTACTCAAGTAAAAACGAAGAAATAGAGCAAAAATGGCATTTGTTTTAGGTGATTGGACCATTTTCTGATTTTATACTATGTATCAGGGTCTCTGCTAGGCACTGTGTATGCGATTCCATTTGCAGTAATCCCCTTAGTCTGAATAGATGATGTTACTGCCGCCTTTCAGAGGCATGAACTGAGGCTCTGCAGGGTCCCCCAATCAGCCATCACAAAGCCAGTATTTGAACCCAGATGTCAGCCTCCAGAGCCATTGTTTTTCCCACTTTGTTATAAAGCCTCTTCAGGAGACGTGGAGCCTTTCATTTTATGGAAAACATTTCCAAGAAGGACAGAGACACATCTGCCTCCCACAGAATCCCTGACACCTTCAGGGCAGGTTCTGGCTAAGGCAGCCGCAGAGTTTTCATGGGCAAGTGGTCCGAGGTCACCCAGCACGTTGGAGGGCCGCATGAGGCGAGGGCCCACGTCTGGCCTCTGTGCTCTGCCCAGAACACTGGCCACTTCTGCTTCCTGAGTGCCCTGAAGCCCGGGTTCACTCTTTCACTTATGAAAATAACAAAAGACTCTTTTTTCCTATTGAATACCAGCTGGCCTCAGGAAAGAAGAGCCTCCAGTTTTGCTCTAGACACAAACGCTTGCTTTGGGCTTTGGTCTGTCTTCCCTGTTTTTGTTCTTTGGATAGCACGGCACTTTAATTATTATTGTCTGCTATTACAATCTGGTTTAATTGTTGGTTTGCGGCTCTGGGGCTCAGAGGGGGGCATTTTGTAAAACAAGTATTATTTTCTTATTGTCATTTCCAGTGTCACTAAGGATAATTTAAGCTGCCTGCCCATTTGGGGACAGGAGTGATTGCTGACCCTCTTCCCCCTACAGCAGATGGTCGTCCAACGTGCCATTTTCTCTTTCGCCTGCCACTTCCCCTGATGTAAAGATCCGCTGTGACGACTCGTGCCAGTGGTCCTGCGGTGGTGACAGTTGCTTGGAGCGCCCCCGGCCCTTTCACATTCTGGGGCCCCGTCAGAAGGCAAGGGAAATCAACATGGCAACATGCCGTAGATTTCTTTTTCTCTTCTCGTTTTTGCATCTCTCTTGCAACGGACACAGATGGGCCATCTGTAAGCCATGAAGTGGGCAGGCTCCGAAAAATGCCCAATGTGTTCAAGCTTCCTTCAGAGTGAGAGGACTGGGGACCTGAACCCCAGAAGCACATTTTGCCTGTGGACAGCCCAGGAGAGGCGCCAGCTCCTGCAGCCAGAATCTGGTGCTCTCCTCACTTGGGAGAGGCAGCCAGGTGGGGTCTCAGTTTACTAGGGCTGCTGGGACAAACTAGTGGCTTAAAATAAATGTATTTTCCCAGAGTTCTAGAGTCTGGAAGTCCAAAGTCAAGGTGTCATGAGGACCATGCTCCCTCTGAAGACTCCGGAGGAGACTTCCCATCTCATGTCTCTCTCCTGGCTTCTGCGGGTGGCCAGCAGTCCTCGGTGTTCTGTCTTGTGGACACATCACTCCAGTCTCTGCCTCCACCTTCACATGGTCTTCTCCCCACTGTCTCCTCAGTGTCTCTGCATCCAAATCCCGTGCTCCTTTCTCTTACAAAGACATCAGTCCTTCGATTTAGGGCCTACCCTAATCCAGTATGACCTCACCTTAACTTGATTTCATCAGCACACTCACAAGTACTAGGGGTTAGGACTTGCACTTATCTTTTTAGGGAGACAGTTCAACCTACTGTAGGTGGTAGGGGGCGTGTGCAGGGTAGGAACCTTCCAGGCAAAGGGGAGCCCCCGAAGCCAGAGAATAAGAAGGAGATAGGCGAAGGGTGGGAGGAGTGGGAGAAGGCGGCTGGAGCTGCTCCTGAGGGACTGGGTGTGTCCCCTAGAAAGTCTGACATTAGTCTGTCGGGAAGGAAGAACAATGACTGGGGTGGGTGTGTGGCACAGAAAGGTCACCTGGCCCTGGTGGGAAAGGTGGACTGACCGGGTGGCAGGGAGGCCAGTTACACTCTTTATGTCTCTGCGTATGCAGGTCCCTGTCTTGCGAGCTCCTTCCCCTCTCAATGTCCTCATGATTTTCTTCAAAACTGCTTCAGACACTTGCCTCCCTCAAGGAGAAGATGTAATCAAGGACAGGCCTTTGGCCCCAGCTGGTGGAGCTCAATTGGCTGGAGCGTTGTCTCACAAACCAAAAGGTCCCAGGTTTGATGCCCAGTCAGGGCACGTACTGACATTGTGGATTTGATCCCCAGCCAGGGCCTATACCACTCCATGTTTCCTCCTCTCCCCCCACCCACCAACCCCCTCCGCTTTGGAACCGGACAGACGTGGTTTGCATGCTGCCTCTGACCCCTGCTAGCTGTTGACCACCCCGCAACCCACTCTCTGCGAGTTGCCAGTGTTAGCCCCTGGAGATTTCACTTCCCCGTCAGCAAGATGGGGGAAATGGACTCTAAAATTACAGGGGTTTTGTTTTTTTAAGGATATGAGACAACATACATGAAGTACTGGACATACAGACATTTCTACAAATGCTTGGTTTTCTTCCTCCCCCAGTTATTTGGATAGCACTTTATTCAGCCCACGCTTTTAGCACCTATTGCGCATATTATTACGTTCTGTTTGTCTCTTTCAATAAGCTGCAGCAGCCTCCAGGGCAAAGACAGAGCCTTCCACGTTCCCACAGCTCTCGGCACAGCGCTGGCACACTCGAGCCCTCTCCCCTGGCCTGCGTTGTGTCTGTGGCTCACACACACACACACATGCATGCACGCACAAACATGGCATCTATGTGAAGGAACGCCTTGCCACGGATGGTGGGGGTGGGGGTCGTCAAACTGTGCTCACTAATTCGAAAGCCAAAAGCAGACCAGATGTTTCCTGCAGGGGAGCGGCTCGGGCACACCCAGGCGTCTGTTTGGGCTCAGAGTTATCCCTATTGATCAGAACCTCTAATTAGCATTTTATACACTCTGATTTCTCTAAGATAATAAAAGTCCTCAGTAAGAGTTCTCATAAATGTGGTTGGTTTGCCAAAGTGCCTTCCTGGGCCATCATCAAGGATTTATCATGAAAGGGGTCGCCAGCCCCCTGCTGCAGCCCCCCAGCTAACTTTTCTGCAACCCATTCTTGCCCTTGCCAATCTCTTGTATCTGGGCAGCTAGAGTGATGTAAATCAGCTCCTATCAGGCCCCAGCTTAAAATTCTTTAATGACTTACTTCCCTTAGCCTGTAGAAGGAAGTCCAAACTCTTCCCTGACCCACAGGGCCCTGCCTGACCTGGCCTCTGCCTGCCCCTCTTGGCACAGCGACAGCCTCAGTGGCCTTTCTGTTGCTCAGACACTCCGGCTGGTTCCCTTTTGGGGCCTTTGCACGTGCTGCCCTGTATCCACAGAAAGCTCCCGCCCCCTCCCCCTGCCCTGCTCTTCCCTGGGCTGGCTCCCTTTGAGCCTCCCGTCTTGCTTAAACGTCACCTCCCTGGAGATGTCTTCCCTGGCCACTCTCCACACGGTGTTTGCCACAGCTGATCATCTCTTCACGGGTTTGTGTGTGCGGGAGTATTGCCCATCTCCAGAAACAACTGGAAAGGGACACCCTGTCTGTCATCTTCACCATCATCTCCCAGCGTCCAGCACATGGGAGGTGTGGGCGCAAATGAATGCAGTCAGGTCTGGAACTGCAGCGCCTGTCCTTCCGCCTGCCAGCTCGAGTCGTTTCTGCACGCAGAGGCCCTTGGGCTCCCTGCTCTTTCTCCTCCTGCCCCTTCTCTCGACCTCATCCGTGCCAAGCCTTTGACTTTGTCTGATTACCAGATCAACCAGGCTGAATGCAATGGACTGGCATTTCTAATTCATGGTCTCGAATGTCCGCCCTCTACCCCCGTGTACGATTCACACGTAAACTGCTGATGGCTGACGGGCCGCTCCAGCACACGCCTGGCTCTCGGCCACGGCCACTTCCTTCTGGAGGTGTGAGCAGCATTCTCAGGGGAGAGAGGGGAAGCATTACAGTCTGACCTGGACCATAATTTTATCATGTAATTCTGGCTTGCTTTCTAACTAGCCCTGACCTCGGGCAAGGTAGTTAACCTCTCTGAACCTCAGCATTCTCGTTTTTTAAGATGCGAGTGATGCTACCTACAAAACAAAGATGTTGTGAGGATTAAATGGGATAATGCCTGAGTGCCTCGTACATGGTGCTTGTTTCATAAAATGTTTTCTTTCATTTCTCCTTGGTCTCCATAGTCTTTCTCTTCACAACTTCCTGTCAGACCTGTCCTCCTGGGATATCATTCATTCATTCATTCCTTCCCTCACTCACTCATTTTTTCCATTATTCACCCCTAGGGATTTCCGTCCATCTCTAACTGGAAGAAGATAAAACCCAAAATCTTCTAAGTAAGTCTGAGGTCCTCATTATCTTTCCTCTCTCAGTCAGCTCTGTTCCCTATGACATCCTAACCCACCTGAATTTCAGTGCGGGGGTCGCCTTTATTTCCAGGCATCTTAACCACCCCTCTGCCTCTGTGTCTTGTCTCACGTTATTCAATCCAAAGAAAACATTCTGCTCCACGTCACCCAGATTGCAAGCCTCGTTTCCTGCTCCCTTCCCAGGCCACTCCAGTCCCCATGAACCTCTCTTTTCTGAGAGCAAGTGCAGAGCACCACACAGCTTCCCGCTTGCTCTGCTCCCAGGGCTGGCTGCCCATCTGGGTGCATCCCAGCATGAAGGAAGCAGGGGAGGAAGGGGGATACCAGGACAGCATTGAGTGCTCGTGTTGGCTCTGCCTCCTGGGGAGCTCCCCCCCGCCCCAGTGGGGCTCAGTCTGCCAGTCTGTTCCCTGGAAGCACCTTGAGGAGAAGCCCATCTGTCTGCACTCCCTCGGAAGCCTCCAGAGGGGAGACCTGCCAGGGGAACAGCCGTGGAGAAAACCCACACAACTTCTGGTACTGAGGAATCTCCGTCTCTGTCTATAACAGGGTCCATCTAGGAAACCCAAGAGTTTCCCTTGAATCCTGTTAGAACTAACATGGCCGAAAATACACACATCACACATAGATTCAACAATAAATATGTAACAAAAATTAAATCCCACTCACAATAAAGCCAAAGCCGAAAGAAAAAAAATGAATTTCGGAAGAAGTATAACAAAGAAGAAAACCATAAAACTACCAAAATACATAAATGAAGCCCCAAATAAGTTAAAATAGCTACAATGTTCCTGGCTGGGGAAAATAAGCAACACAAAGATATCAGTTTGCCCCAGCTGATCAATAAATGTGTTCAGTTCCAATTAAAATATCAATGGGACATTTTAGAATTTGATACCTGTAAAGTTTGTCTGAAGGGATGAACTTGGGAAATTAGCTAAAAAACTTTGGGGAGAAAATATGAAGGGGAAGTTGCCCCGTAATAATATCAAATTACGGGAAGATGAAAACCAAAGTTGGCTGGGTCCCAACTATAACCCAATACAGGCAAAAGAGGGAGCCCCAGAGCTGTGAGATCAGCCAGCAACGTTTCAAACCAGTGGGAGAAGCTGGCTCACTCCGTTACGAGGGTCTGCGTTCCACAGCTACTCGTGACCACCACCCAAACCCTGGACACATCTGGGCGCTGGGGCTACAGGAGTGAACGAGACCTGGCCCACCAGTCACGAAAATTATCTTCCAGTTGCGAAGGCGAGTAGCAAGTAAATGAATAAAGGAAGTGTAGGCTGTAGTAAATGCTAAGGAGGAAGTAAACAGAGCATTTTGTGGTGAAAATATCGAAGAGGCAACTTTACATAGGCGTTGGGACAATTGAGTGTCCATTTGGAAAAATAATGAACCTAGAAACCTCCAAAACCTAAAGCTCTACAAGTTCTGGGAAAATATTAAAGTTTTACTTTCTAATCATATGGGGGAGAAGAGCATTTGCCCAAGCATAATATGACACCCAGTATCCCAAAAGGAAGAGATTGACATGGTTGATTACATAAAATAAGTAACTTCTGTGCCAAAATGCACACAATTTAAAAGGAAAGGATACCAGATGCTAGGGTAAAATACTAATAAGAATACTGTTCAGTAGGGATGTAAATTGATACTGTCACTTCAGAGAATAATTTAGCTATATTTATCAACCTTTTTTAAGTCTATTTTATTGATTATGCTGTTACAGTTGTCCCAATTTTTTTCCTTTTGCCCCTCTCTGCTCAGTACCCCTTCCCTCCAGCAATTCCCTCCTTAGTTCATGTCCATGGCTCATGTGTGTAAGTTATTTGGCTTTTCCCCTTCCTATACTGTTCTTAACCTCCCCCTGTCTGTTTTGTGCCTACCAGTTATGCTTCTTGATCCCTGCATCACTTCCCCTTTCTCCCTCCCAGCTGATAGCCCTCCAAATGATCCCCATATCTGCGATTCTATTCCTGTCCTGGTTATTTGCTTAGTTTGTTTTTTGTTTTTGTTTTTATTATTAAGATTGAATTGTTGATAGCTGTCAGTTGTTGTCATTTTAATGTTCATAGTTTTGATCTTCTCCTTTTTCTTAAATAAGCCCCTTTAACATCTCATGTAATAATGGCTTGGTGATGATGAATTCCTTTAGCGTTACCTTGTCTGGGAAGCACTTTATCTGCCCTTCCATTCTAAATGATAGCTTTGCTGGATGGAGTAATCTTAGTTAGAGGTCATTGCTTTTTATTACTTTAAATAGTTCTTGCCAGTCCCTTCTTGTCTGCAAAGTTTCTTTTCAGAAATCGCTGATAGTCTTATGGAACTCCTTTGTAGGTAATTATCTGCTTTCCTGTTGCTGCTTATAAGATTTTCTCTTTATCTTTAACCTTTAGCATTTTAATTATGATGTGTCTTGGAGTGGGCCTCTCTGCATCCATCTTGTTCGGGACTCTCTGTGCTTCCTGGACTTGCATGTCTATTTCCTTCACCAAATTAGGGAAGTTTTCTTTCATTACTTTTTCCAAATAAGTTTTCAGTTTCTTGTTCTTTCTCTTCTCCTTCTGGCACCCCTGTGATGTGAATGTTGGAACTCTTGAAGTTGTCCCAGAGGCTGCTTACACTACCCTCATTTTTCTAATTCTTGTTGTTCTGATTGGTTGGCTGTTGCTTCCTTATGTTCCATATCATTGATTTTATTCTCGAATTCATCCACTCTACTGTTGTTTCCCTGTAAACTGTTCTTTATTTCAATTAGTGAGTCCTTTGTTTCTGACTGGATCTTTTTTACACTGCTGAAGTCGTCACTGAGTTCCTTATAACCAGTGTTTTGAACTCTGCATCTGATAGATTACTATCTCCATTTCATTTAGCTCTTTTTCTGGAGTTTTCATCTGTCCTTTCATTTGGGCCATGTTTCTTTGTCTCCTCATTTTGGCAGCTTCTCTGTGTTTATTTCCATGAATTAGGCACAGGTGCTTTGACTCCTTGTCTTGGTAGTGTGGCCTAATGTAGTAAGTGTCCTATAGGGTCCAATGGCACAGCCTCCCCTATCACCCAAGCTGGGTATTTGAGGTGCGCCCTTCATGTGGGCTGAGTACACCTCCTCTTGTAGCTGAGCCTTGGTTGCTGTTGGCAGATCAATGAGAGGGATTTACCCAGGCCAGTCAGTTGCAAGAATTGGTTGTGACCACTTACCACCAGCCTCCACCCTCCGTGGAGGATCAGCTGTGCAGGGGCAGGTTGGGGTACTTGAAGTAGTCTGTAGCTGACCACTGGGTGTGCAGGCTCCGGGGCTTTCCTGGGTGGTGCAGGCCAAGGTCAGCACCCACCTGTGTTTTGCCTGGGGCTGCCCTTCCTGAGCTATAAAGCAATCTTAGAAGGCTGCTACTTGTGCTGGGCTTGGAGATTCCCAGAAGCCAAGCTGTGAAACTAATCTGGCTGCTGCTAGCACCAGGCCTGGAGCTCACTGAGGCCAGCTGTTGCTTGTTTGAGAGGATTTAGAAAGTTGTGAAACTGGAGCAAACACCAGCCATTCATATGCAAAAGCAGCTTGGGTGGGCCTGTAAGTTGGGTGGGGCAGTGTCTCTGGGGATCTCCAAGGCAGGTCAAACAGTGTTAGCCAGGTTGATGGAGTCTCAAATATGGCACCAGTCTGTAGGCTCTGTGCCTCTGCAAGGGGATACAGGGGTATTCAGAAAAGGGATAATGGCATCTGCTCATCTTGATGCCAGACACTTCAGTTTCTCCCTGTGTGCCACTGGTGCTCTTCAAGCTACCACCCCAGTGCTGGAGCTCAGAGGGAGTGAGTCTGAGTAGGTGAGTCTGCGTGCAGGTTCTTTAAAGGGAGCTACTTGGAGCTCCAGCAGTTTCTTCCACCAACTCAATCCCCACTGGTTTTTGCAGCCAGAAGTTGTGGGGACGTATCTTCCTGGCTCTGGAACCCTGGGCTGGGGGGCCTGGTGTGGAGCTGGGCCTGCTCACTCCTGAAATATCCCTCCCAAATTTTTATCCACCACACACGGGTAAGAGACCAGCCCCTTCTGCTGCTACACCCTCCTACAGTCTGAGTGGATGTGGTTTCTTTAACCCTGTAGTTGTCAGGCTTCCGTTCAGCTTGATTCTGACAGTTCTGAGTGACAGTTGTTCTACATTTCAGTTGTAATTTTGATGTGGTCGTACGAAGGGGCGAGCCATGTCTGCCTACCCCATGATCTTGATCAGAACCAAACTTTTAAAAATATATACCCATCACCCCCCCCCAAAAGTATTTCTACAGGTCAACTGAAATAGTGACAGAAATCTGCAAAGCAAAACAATAGTGAAATATACCAATGTACTTTTCTGTAGAAAAAATAAATGTGCATGTCCATAATATACTATTAAGTGAAGAAAGAACGTTATTTTAAAAACTATGTAAAATACAGTTCCATTTGGGGGGAAGATGTGTTTGTTCACGCTGAAGAAAAGTCTGAAAGGATATGCACCAAAACTAACACTAAGTGAAAGCTCTCGAAAAGAGATTGGCTCATGTGAGAGAGACTAAAAATTCAATGCATCTGTATATTGTTCTTCTTTTTCTGCCTTAAGCATATCTTATTTTTATAATTTAAAAAGATTTTTCAAAGGAGATTGGAGCCTGGAATAGAAAAAGGATGTCAGTGGAAAAACTGGAGAAATCCAAGTAAAGTCTGGAGTTGAGTTCAAAGTCATGTACCAAGGCTGACTTCTTAGCTGTGACAAAAGTACCAGGGAAATATAAGACGTTAAGAATGGAAGAAAAGGCGAGGGGTCTATAGGCATTCTCCATATTATCTTTGCAACTTTTATGTAAGTCTAAAATTATTCTAACATACAACCTATTAGAAGAGAGAGAGTCGCACAGGCTCATAACCAAGGCAGCTTTGGCGGTCAGAACCATTTTGTTCTGGAAGATTTCCAATTCCTACTGAGCTCTGTGGCCAGCGGGCACCTGGCCCACAGAGAGCCCTGCCCAGCCTCCGCAGGTTGTTGGGGATTAGCCGGGGCAAGCCGGTGCACAGCTAATACCCCCAGTTCTGCTCAGGGGAAACCAAGGGGTAGGCTCACCCTGGCCCCCACCGCAGCTGGGCCAGACTGTTTCAGAGCAGACGTAGGTTCACAGCTAAATGGAGAGCAAGACGCAGAGATTTCCCAGATGCCCTCTGCCCTCACACACGAACAGCCTCCCCTGCTATCAACATTCCCCGCAACAGTGGGACATTTAGTACCACTGACGAACCTGCCCTGACATGTCATTATCTCCTGAAGTCCATCGTTTACATGGGGGTTCGCTCTTGATGTTGTAGATTCCATGGATTTGGACAAATGTATAATAACATGTATTCACCATCATGGTATCATAAGAGTACTTCCACTCCGTAAAATCCTTCCTGTTCCACCTACTCATCCCTCCCACTCACCCAGGCCCTGGATCATCCAGGCCGATCTTTTCACTGTCTCCATAGTTTTGCCTTTTCAGAGTGCCACATAGTTGGAATCACGCAATCTGTAGGCTTCTCAAAATGCCTTTGTTTCACTTGGCAATATGCACTTAAGTGTCCTCTATGTCTTTTCATGGCTTGATAGCTTATTGCTTTTTAATAATATTCCATTTGGATATACCACAGTGTATTAATTCATTGACTTACTAGAAGATGTCTTGGTTGTTTCCAAGTTTTGCAGTTAGGAATAAAACCTTCTAAACAGCTAAGTGCAGGTGTTGGTGTGGACCCAGTTTTCAATTCATTTGACTAATACCAAGGAGTGTTATTGCTAAATTGTATGTTAAAAGCATATTTAGTCTGTAAGAAACTGCCAAACCACCTTCCAACTGGCGGTGTCATTTCGCATTCCCACCAGCATGAGTGGGAGCCCTCATCAGCATCTGGTGTCTGTGTTTCTGATTCGGGCTTTTCTAATAAGTGTGTCGTGGCACCTCACTGCCGTTTTAATTGGCATCTCCCTGGTAACATGTGATGTGAAGCATCTTTCGATAAGCTTATTTGCTATTTGCATATCTTCTCTGGTGACATGTCTAGTAAAGCTTTTGTCCCATTTTTTAAATTGGGTTGTTTGTTTTCTTATTGTTGAGCTTGAAGAGTTCTTTTTATACTTTGGATAACAGTCCCTTATCAGATGTGTCTTTTGCAGATATTTTCTACCAGTCTGCAGCCTGCCTCTTTATTCCCTTGACATTATCTTTTGCAGAGCAGAAATTCTTAATTTTAATGCCTCCCAGCTTATCAGCTGTTTTCTCACAGATCATGTTTTGGCATCGTATCCACTCAGTCATCCCGTACCCAAGGTCATCGAGGTTTTTCCCTAGGTTGTCGTCTGGGAGTGTTAGTTACAGGCTTACATTTAGGTCTGTGATCCCTTTTAGTTCATTGAGGGTGTAAGGTCTGTATCTAGATTGTTTTCTGTGTCGTTCCAGCACTACTTGTTGAAGAAATTAGTTTGACCCCACGGTACTGCCTCTGCTCCTTTGTCAGAGATCAATTGCCTGCGTTTACGTGCGTCTATGTCCGTGCTCTCTGTTGTCCCAGTGACCATGTACCTTATGTCACCGATACCACCCGCCCGGATTACTGTAGCTTTAGAGGAAGTCCTCCCATCACGAAATGTCAGTTTTCCACCTTTTTCCTTCCAGGTTGAGTTGGCAGCTCCAGGTCTTCTGCCTCTCTGTTTACACTTCAGAATCGGTTTGTCGATATCCACAGAACAACTTGCTAGAATTTTTGATTTGGTGTTTTTTATCTGTATCCTCTATCCCACCTAGGCCTTACCTTCTCCGCATCCCCTGCACAATCTAGAAGGACGTGGGCAGGGACTCCGGAGTGGGACCGGGGGGCTGTCGTGTAGAACTGAGGAGACAGGTGGGGTTTCACCATGGCAACCTGAAGCTCCTAGGAACAAACGAGATGCACAAACCTGCACCCCTCACCCTCGTCCCATTGCTGGTGACTCCGTGGGAGGCGCAGGCGCCACGGGAATTACGAGGGTGCTGCCAAATGCCGCCCTGTCTCTTTTCCTGCAAGTCTTCAGGGTGTGGCCTCCCCGGACCAGAAGCCCCAGACAGGGCGGCTGAGCCCCTCTGACTGCCGCCCCCTCTCTCTGTGCAGGCTCCACTTCCTGGTGTTCGACACGGAGGAGGTCCATGACGTGCTGCGCATCTGGGACGGGCCCGTGGAGAGCGGGGTGCTGCTGAAGGAGCTCAGCGGCTCGGCCCTGCCCAGGGACCTGCACAGCACCTTCAGCTCGGTCGTCCTGCAGTTCAGCACCGACTTCTTCACCAGCAAGCAGGGCTTTGCCATTCAGTTCTCAGGTCTGTGCCTGCCTTCCGCCGGCCCCTCTCCCTCTGTCCTGCTGCCCGACGCCAACCTCCCTTCCTCCGCCCTGGAGCCCCTCCTTCCCCCTCATCTCTCCACTCCTATAATGGTATTTATTGAGCACCTGCTATGTGCCTGGTGCAAGCTTAGCTCTTGGTCAAATATACGTGCGGCACTTACTCAGTGCAGGGAGTGGGGGAGACAGGCAGGTTAATAGACACTCACATGCAAATTGCTAAGTACCTGGAGGAGAAATATAAGCTATGATGCTCACCTTGGGGCGTCCAGGAAGGCGCTCCAGGAAAGATAATGCCCAGGCTCAGACCTGAAGGCAAGTTATGGGAGAAAAGACAGTGTTTCAATCAGGGAGCGGTCAGCTCTGACATGGAGTTGGTCTTGCCACTGAGCTGGGCTTGGGAACATGGCGGAGCCCCGTAAGATGAAGAGGAGAGAAAGGCATCCTAGGTGTGCAAGTACGTGAGCCAGTGCAGAGGCAGGGTGACAGGCTCCGAAGCGGAAGCTTCTCCCCTGTGGCAGCAGCGTGGAGGGACGCAGAGGAGGTGGAGGCACCAGTGGTTTGGGGTGTGGTTTTGGAAGAACTGATCTGACGTGGTGCACGTTCTGGTTCTTAGCTTAGCAAAGGTCTGGAAGCCAAATGTGAATAATCTACATTCAATTAATTATGTACTGCCATAGCCAATTATGGAGGAGCATGACAAAGAGCTACCAAAAAAATGGGCAACGCTCAAGCAGCAAGTTTCACTATTAGATAATTTATATGATTGGCCCTGCCTCTCCCAGTGATGCATCATCTCATCGCCTCTGAAGGGCCCCTCTCATCGCTCATCTCCCTGCACAAGTGACTCTACCTCCGTCGGTGCTTATGTTCATTATACAGCAGCTGTCTTCATTACCATCTCCTTACTCCACTGTCTGTCTGTGTGAGGGGCGTTGCCATGGTGATTCCGGAGCGAGTCTCTGTGGCACCTGTGCTGTGGCTTTGCCTCCACATTCTCACTTTGTGGGTGTATCCACTAAGGGTGGTTGGGTGTACCTCTGGGACCCATAGGGCTGAAATGGAGTTATAGACCCTACTCCTAGCTCTTTTAGGATCCATCTTCTCCATAGAGAGGAGCATTTAGCTGTGTGGGGGGCAGATGAGACTCTCCAGCATCTAGTTCCTTTGTACTCATTAATTTGCCCACTTAACACTAATGCAGGCTTCCAGCCTAGTGAGGACTAGCTCCTTGCAGGGCTCATTGGGAGTCTTCTTCCTTGAAATCATGGCACCCATTCACCCATGGAAAGAGTCCCTGGGGGCCACTGAGTCACACTGAACTTGTGAAAGATTAGGGTCCCCGCATGGGACAACAAGGGGCCACTTTAGATAAGCACTTCCCAACATCCGTTCCCTGGAGTTCTGGGGACTATTCATTGGTGTTGCGGGAAAAAGAAGTTTGCATGGTCAAGTCCTGTTGGGAAGGTGCTGAGGTAGAGGTGGACCCAAGGAGGTTATCTGTAATGTCGGACCTCCCAGGACTTGGCAGTTTGCTAATGTAGATACATTCAGAAGGTGGTGGTAAGTCACAATTCCCAAATATATTTGGCCATGGAAGACTTTTTTCTAAGCCACCGCAAGTGACTCCCATTTTCTGAAACAAACTTTGGAAATTGCTGGAAGAAGCAATAGAAGGATCTCACAGCAGCAAGGAGGGGGGAAGGCTAAAGAGATGGCTCGGTGCACTCTCTGGGAAAAGGAGTACTATGAATAATTTAAAAAGACATGTATTTTCTCTGACTCTGCCCAAGCCAGTGAGTTTGGCTTTGAAAAAACAAAACAAAAAAAAGCCCATAATTGTACAGACACATTTCCCCATGAATCCGCATTATCTGACCTCCACTCCGTCCTCAGCATCACCACGTGGGGCAGAGTCCCCGGGCCCGCTGATGAGCTGTGCCTGCCCCCTGCCACGTCAGCTGTGGTCTCATGCATTGCCCAGCTCGTGGAAATACTATTCCTCCTTCAAGATTCATCTCAGAGGCCACTTCTTTCTAATCTCCCCACTCTGGATAAATCGCTGTAGACCATGGCACTTTCAGCACTTCACTTCTTTTCCTTCAGGACATTGTCACTTCCAGACACTGCTGTGTGTGGGAGCTGCCCCCCTACTTGCTATCCCACAGAAAGCCCCTAGGGCAGGGGTGTCAAACTCCGTTTCACCGGGGGCCACATCAGCCTCGTGGTTGCCTTCCAAAGGCCTACATAATTTTAGGACTGTATAAATGGAACTACTCCTTCACTTTTAAGGAGTTGAAATTACATTCAGCCCTATAAAGGGCTGAATAACTTTTAAGAGCCTATTACACTGCCCCCCCCCCCCGATGAAAATGAGTTTGACACCCCTGCCTTAGAGGCTGGGGGGCCACATCCTGGCAATCAGATTCCTCCAGTGGGAGCGCAGACAGCAGGCGCCCACACCGTGCTTGCTGAGCAGTTGGCACATGAAGATGTAAACAAATAAATGAATCATTTTCTCGCATGCAAGGGTTTCCTTGGTGGGGCAAGCCACCCTGGGCAAAGCTACCTAGCCTGGACTTCAGGAAGGCAGTGACAACCTGGGCCGGTGTTCTGGGTGTAATCAAGGTTCAGGAAAGGTCACCTTCCCTGTTGCTGTCATTGGTTAGCAAATGCCAGGGCTACCCTAGGGAAGAGAGGATGGCTTACCCCGTGTTAACTTTATAGTATGTGTTTGACAGGGGATTTACAGAAATGCCAGGGAGGACGAGTGCCGGCTTGGCTTTATTAAGTAAACACGACTGTGTAACAGCTAACACCCTGTCTGGACCACGTGATCCAGCTTTCCCTGGGGGCTGTGCCAAGCAGCTCCAATTCAGGAGCGGTAAAGAGAGAGAGGGAGAACAGAAAGAGGTGAGGGGGAGCCCAGACAGAGAGGGAAGCATAATCTCTGCCATCCATTGAGCAGACGCCATGCTCAGCTCTCTCCTACACCCTCTTCTAACGCTCACAGGAGCCGTAAGGTTTGGGCACCGTTATTAATCCAGGGTGCAGATGTGGCTCCGAGGCCCAGGCAAGTTTCTCACGCAAGGTCATCTAGCCTGGATCAATACCCCGGTGTCCGATTCCCAAAGCCGGGCTCTTCATCATTGCACTCTGTCGCTTTCCATATAAATAATCTTTCTGAGTATGGCCAGAACAGGAAGGGTTTTATTTTTTCCCCCCCAAGGAATCATTTACATGTGTTCAGTGTACTGGAAAGCTAGAGATGAAAGCCAAGTCTGTTTTTATTGAGCACTGCTTGGTGCTGGGTGCTGTTCTAGGCCCTGGGGATACAGTTGGAAACGAGACAGCCAAGGTCTCTGTTTCCATAGAGATGCGTGAGTGATAGACAATAAAGAGACCAACAAATAAATTAGCAAGATGACTACCAACTGTGCTATAAAATGAACAAAATGGGATAGTGTAGTAAAACTGATGGACGAGGGTTTAAGGATGAGCCCAGAGAAAGGCGACCCGCGCGGCCTGTCTGCGAGGCGAGGTTGAAGCTGACACCTGGATGACAGGACGGAGCTGGCATAAGCAGGTCTATGGCAGGGCCATTCTAGGCGGGGGGACCAGCAGGCGCCAGGGCCCTGGGGGCAGGGGGGCAGGGGACCGAGCCTGCAGTGCTGGAAGAAGATTTTACAATGGCTGGAGCACCGTGGTGGTAGTTCATCGATGCTATTAATAGTGAGAACTGGATAAAGGCAAAGGGCGGTTTTAAAGTCCAGACGGGGAGGACTCGAGATAGGGCACCATCTTCCAGGAGTCAGCAAACTTTTCCTGTTAAAAAAAAAAAGCAGATAGTAAATATTTCAGGCTTTGTGGGCCATATGCCGTAACAACTCAGCTCCACCATAGCACGGAAGCAGCCGTAGAGGAGACGTAAACCAGTGAGCACGCCTGCGCCCCAACAGAACTGCGTTTACAAGGACAGGCAAAGAGCCAGATGGGGCTGTGGGCCTGGCTGCTGATGGTCTTAGGTGTTACTGGCTACAGGGTATTAGACTCTATAACCCCAGGCTCATCCACACAATCCTAGGTCTTAATAATTAGTGATACGAGGGTGTGCAGCGCCCTAGTCTGGTGCTTCTTGAACTTTTCCTCTGAAGTCCCAGTAGCCAAAGAGAGTGAATGCCTACCTCCCAAAGATCCAGAGGGTGTAGGAAGCAGAACATCTCCCGGAGACTTCCCGTTTTTGCTTAAGAACTAATATGAATTTTACAGTCCACTCCATGAGAACGTCACTTGTTTGAGTGTAAACGTTACTTTCCCCAAAGTTTTAAAGAAAAACTGGCCCTCCGAGCAAATGAATGTTACTGACCCCGTGACCTCCAGGACCTCCTGTCCCTGGGCCTGGCCACCAGCCCGTGAGCGATGATGCGGCAGGGAGCTGGGGAGGCGGCGGGGTCGCCACAGCCACCTCGGGAGCCTCTCTCTGCAGTTTCCCTCACGCCGCGTCCTTCAGTGCATTTTCTCGTGCCTCATTCATCCCCTCACTCACTTGCTCGTTCATTCATTCATTCCTTCTTTCCGCCATTCATCGGCATTCACTTTGAAAACATCTGCTTTGTATTGCGCTGCGTGGGTATTAGACCACCCACAGCTCCTAAATTTCTGAGTTTTTTGAATTTTTAATACTTCTCAGTTACGTATGCTTGTTTTGAACCTCTACTTCATTGCAAACGTCAGATTTTTCTTTGGTTCCGCTCTGACGAGCCTTTGGTTGTTTGCCATGCAAGAGAGAATAACTTTCAGACGACTCCCTAATTCCAGGCAACTTCACAGCCACTGCTCAGCACTCAGGCAGCCGGCCCCCAAACTCGTCACCCTCTTCTGATTGAATTTGTAGTGTAAATTTAATTATGCTGTCACTCCCTTATACTGATCACATTACCTACATTAGACAAAATTGCAGAGCCTATCTGTGTAACAGTCTTGTATCATTAAATCAAACTGAACTCAGTTCTGCAATCATAGCAGCGTGATCACGCTTAACTCAGATTCTCATGATGGGGATGACGGTGCTGGTGAAGATGCTGGGAGAATGGGTGGCGGTCCCAGCAGTGGTGGAGGGAGTGACGGAAATGAGGGTGAGAACGGAGATGGTGGCACTGTTGCCACGGCAGATGACGCTGTCGGGAGGCGACGGAGATCATGGCAGTGGCTCTGCTGACGGCCGTGGGGATGTCAGTGAGGGTGATGCACTGGGAGCCTCAATGCCTGGCAGACGGCAAGGCAACCCCACTTTCTCGTCTGTGTTCTTGTCCCAGTGTCCACAGCAACGTCCTGCAATGACCCTGGGGTCCCGCAGAACGGGAGCCGGAGCGGTGACAGTTGGGAAGCTGGCGACTCCACGGTGTTCCAGTGTGACCCCGGCTACGCACTGCAGGGGAGTGCAGAGATCAGCTGTGTGAAGATTGAGAACAGGTTCTTCTGGCAGCCCAGCCCACCCACGTGCATCGGTACGACCCCTGCCCTCTGGTCCCAGCACTGGGGTGCTCCAGAACCCCCCTGCTTTCCGCATAAGTGGCAGCTGCATTTTGAGCCTGGCCAGGAGACTTGGAACAACTAAAAGTTGCAGAAAATGCAAAGTTTGCTTTGCGTGCACATGTGCACGTGTGTGTGTGCACACGCATGTTCACACAGTCATGCTCTACACACTACCAATTCTTCACTCTCCAAAACGGTCCCAAAGGTTTCTAAGCCAGGCGTGTCTGTTCCTTTTCTCCTGCCTCAGGAAGTATAGGTTAGAAGCGGACAGTGGGTCACATTGGGTAGTAGGGTCAGCTGGTTCTGCAATGACCCTCCCATCACCCGAAGCACTAGAAGGACACCCACAGGCTTGGCGTATGAAGGAAAGACCCTGCTCTCCCTCTTCCCAAGGAAACTTTGGGTTACCTGGGTGTTGGTTCTGTAGATCTACCCTTTAGTCTTAAAATCTCTCCATGTGACAGATGAAGAACTGGAACCTCTGAGACGTGTCCAAGGCAGGGGTTGGGCCAGATTAATCCTGCTCCCTAGCAACTCGAGACTGGGAGGAGGGGGGAAATCAAAGGGCAAGGACACAAGAAAAAAAGAGAGATACAAGCAAACATTCCAGGTGTTCACTTCCACTGGGCTCTTTTTCTCAGGGCAGATACTGAATGTATTTCCCATGTCAACAATGGGTGCTAGAAGGGACCCAATAGTCACCGAGTCCTCGCTGTGGGCTGGCCACACACTGGACACTGGTTTATGCCTCATTCCACTGTCTCTGCAGCGCTCAGTAACGGGCACCATTCCCTTATTTCACAATCGAGGAAATGGAATCGTGGACACATTTGGGTGTCTCGCGCCAAATCATAGAGTGAGGATAGGACAGAGCCAGCACTGAAACCCAGATCGGTCTGCAGGCAGAGCCTTTCCATTTCAGCCCGCCCCACCATGCACCGTGCCTCCCCCCACTCAGGCCCCCTCCGCCCATGTGCACCGGCCTCTGCTGGTCATGCGCTGAGGCCTGGCGTGGAAGTTGGGCCCCAAATCATGTCCCTCAGTGGTTATTAGGAGTCCCCTGGGTGTGTGTGTCAGGGACATGGTGCCTGGACAGTGGACAGGACAGTGACATCTGGGCTCCAGAGTCAGCTCAGTTCTCACTTACATGGTGTGACATGTCAGAGGGAGTAGGAGGAGTGAAGGAGACAGATCCAAGCTTAGTTCCCGGCTCTGTCACTTACCTGTTCCGTGGCCATGGGAAAATTGCTTCAACTCTCTGAGCCTCGGTTTCCTCATCTGTAAAGTGAAAGTAAATATACTTCCTCATAGCATTGTGGGGTGAGCACACAACTAACCCCAATCTCAAGAAATACTCATTTCTCTCCTTCTCTCCTTCCTTCCTCTGTCCTTCCTTCTTTTCCCATTTCCCTCTTTTGAGCTTTTGGATTCACTTCCCTTCCCTGACCCAGAACTCCATCTAGTTGGGAGAGTTCTAGGAAGGCTCTGAAAGGAACCAGAGCTCTGGGATGAGCTCTGGGTCCCCATCCAAATTCAGCATCCTAGACAGCAGCAATTCCATAGGCTTACCTTGCAGAAACACAGGTCCTGCGGCAAGACCATCCCAGGTGGAGAAGGAAGGCTGCCCCGTGTTAAGCTGGTATTGAGCAGTAGATGGGCAGTGAGCAGGGCAAAGCGTTTAATTCAGCTTTTGTGACCCATTCTTCTGCACCCTGAGGCCTGGGGAGTGTTTCTCAGGCAACAAAGTGAGTGTCTTCGCCTCTTCTCTCAAATAGTCTGGCAATCCCAGTGACAAGCCCATACTTCCCAGCTCCCTTGGCCAGCTGCCAGCTCTGGCCTGGCTGGCCCGGCATCCCTTCATTGTAGGGAGGAGCAAAGGAAGAAAACAAGTGTTTACCGAGAGGCAGCCCCATGGTAGGCCCTGGGCTGGACACTGCAGCCACGTGATCGCAAACGGAATCACCGCGTGGCAAGTCGAGAGCTCAGGTTCTGGATTCCAGCCACCTGGGTTCCGATCCGGCTTTGCCACAACGAGCTGTGTGGCCTTAGACAAGTTACTTCCTCTCCCTGTGCCTTGTTTTCCTTCCCTGTGCAACGGGGGAAATAAAAGTACCTGCCTCATGGGGTTAAATGAGATAATACTGCGAAGCTTGTCAATTCATGCCCTGGTTCACAGCAAACACGACATACATTACAATGATGATGATACATTATCATCATCATTCTTTTTTATTTGTTTCATAGGTGAGGAAATGGAGGCTCGGAGAGGTGGGGTAACTTGCCCAAACTCACAGCTAGTAAGTGGTATAGTCAAAATTTGAACCCAGGACTGCATACCTTCAAAATCAATGGTCTTTTTCACAACTCTCGCTCCTCAGTACATACAGCCTGCCCACTTCTCAGCCATCTTGGAATGATCAGCCAAGGTTGGGGGTGGCAAGGGACAAGGGACAAAAGGAACCCCCAGGATCACCCCACCTATGGCAAACATAAGGGAAGGCACCCCTGAGCTGCGAAGGAAGGCCAGGCCTGGTAGCCCTTGCCTAAATGGAGGCATCATTGGGCCCCTTTGGGAAGACGCCCCCAGGGAACAGGGCAGCTGACAGGGTAAGGGCTTCCTTCTCTCACTGGCTGCGTCACGCTGTGTTTCTGGGCGGGACCGCTCTCTGTGGACTGGGCAGCCTGGTCTGGCTTTGGTGAGTGCAGGGCCACTCTGGTCGTGCAGGCCTCTCGTCTGCCCCACTCCCCCAACCACGTTCTCTAGGGAAGGCTTAGTGGAGAAGAAGCAAGTGGGATACAGGGCAGACCTGACTCAAGGAACCGGCCTCACTCACAGAAGCTCTTGTACCCGGGGCTGTCCGCTGCTGGCCAGTGGGGAGGGACACTCCTCTCTACTCCCACTGCCATCACCGGTTCCGAGCGGGTAGAGAAGAAAGGGGACGTGACAGGCTTCGGAGCCGGACACATGCAGGTTTGGGTCTCGGAGGGATTCTAGGCAAGTGATGTAACCTCTCTGAGCCTCAGCTCCTCCTTTCCAAATCAGGAAGGGTAACCCCTAGCCCACCGAGTTGCTAGGAGACCTGAAGGAGATGAGGGATCTAAAATGCTACTGCTCACACGCCTGACGTTTAACGGGAGCCCACTTGAGCATTCCTGGTACTCAAGTCGGTATTTGAGATATATTTTCCACAGGAAAAAAAAAACACACTACTTATGACCACTCAGGTTTTATGTTCAACCATGTTGGGACTTTTATGGCCTGGCTGGAAGACCTACCATTTTTTAAAGAAACCCGGTTGGGGTTGGCCCGGCCCTGTAAGCACTGCTCTGCTGTACTGTGCAGCAATAAAGCTCAGCTCAGTGACAAGCGAGCGGCTGCTGTTTGCTTCGGTCTTCCAGGACACCCCCTTGGCTCCTACCCCCATGTCCAGTTTTGGATTGTCTGGACCTCTTGAACGGCTCTCTGTGCTCCTGTGGGCTCGCTGTCTGCCTGCTTCACTGCCAGTCGCTGATGGCGCACTGTGGCTTTCAAACCAAGCCGTATTTATAGTGTTGGCCATCTTTTCCTGCACTTTATCAAACCTTCATGCTACAGTGAAATAACCCGGCCAATTACTACAGAATCCGATTCAGGATCCGGGGGCCCTGGGGAACTCTGAGTGAGCAGCCTGCTGTATCACTGGCCACCTTCCCTCTCCCCACCAGCTGGGAAGGCCTGTCGTCTCGGAGGAGGGAGACCACCATAGACTAATTGGGTATTTGTAGTATCTCGGTACCACTGAGGCGTCCATGGCCTTGGACAAGGTCTTTGGGAAAATTGGGAGGTACCTGCAGCCTCCAAGCAGATGCCAAGAACACTGGCAGCGTTGGAGGCCAGCATACTTGGCCTGTGACCTTAATGATGACTGCCACTCCTCCCGACCTTGACTGCACCAGAACTCTTGGTAAATATCCACAATGCTCCCCTGAAAAGTGGATGTGGGAGGCAGTGGGAGGAGACCAGGTGAAAGTCTCCAGGTATTGGCTGCTTACAGCATGCCAAGTGCTTTAACAGACATCTCCAAAACCTTTGCAGCCACCCCATGGAGGTATTGTCCTTTTTTGCAGTAGAAGGACACTGTGGTCCAGAGGGGTTAGGTCAGCTCTCTAAGGTCACACAGCCAGGAACCGGCAGAGCCAGGGACTTTGGTTTTGAATAATTCTTTGAGGTGGAGTTCACAGAACATAAAATTAGCCATTTCAAAATGAATGATTCGGTGGCGCAACCCCTGCCTCTAGTAGCAACATACGTCCTCACTTCAGGGTAAAACCGCATACCCGCCACACCCCACCCCCGGCCTCCAGAGGCAGGTGTTAACTTAGATGTGTCAGACTCAGTCCTTCCTACTGTGCCTACGAATGCCCCTTAAACTATGACCCAGTAAAGGGGACAGTCTTACCCTTGTCATCTTCTCTCCTCAGCTCCCTGCGGGGGAGACCTGACGGGACCATCAGGAGTCATCCTGTCCCCAAATTACCCAGAACCCTACCCACCAGGCAAGGAGTGTGACTGGAAAGTGACCGTCTCACCAGACTACGTCATCGCCCTGGTATTTAACATGTATGTACCTTTCCCCCGGGTGGGAGACCAAGGGGTGAGAGCAGCTGCGGGTTTCAGACGTGGGTCTCTAGGTGAGTATGCACAGGTCTGCTGGGAGCGGAGTTCTCCATCCATGGGAGGTGTAGGAGTCCCCAAGGGGAAAGATGCTAGCATTTATGGAACATCTATTATGCGCCCACTGCAGGGCTCGGTGGTTTCACATACTTTCTTATTTAATCTTACCATAATTTATGAAGTAGCTATTATGATTTATTTTTTTTTAACCTCTGAAGCTGTTGACATTCAGGGAGTAGGGCCTTGCTGGATTCTTGTCTTCTGCCTTCCCGCTTTTCCTCCTCTGCTTTCACTTGGCCCCTTCCAGCACGCTCCCCAGCCTGAGAATAGGCTCTGGTTTTTTCTCAGGTGCTCCCCCACTATCTCCTTTATTCCTTTTAATTTTTTTATTTATCGATTTTTAGAGAGAGGGAGAGAAACATCAATTTGTTGGTCCACTTATTCATGCATTCATTGGTTGCTTCTTGTGTGCACCCTGACCTGGGATAAGCCCACTACCTTGGTGTATCGGGATGACACTTTAATCAACTGGGCTACCCGGCCAGGACTCTCCTTTATTTCTTCTAGAGGCAAGCTCTTCCCAGGAATTGCCTCTGCTTTCTCTCCTTCCTCCCCTCTGTTCACTCCAAAACCACTGAAAGCCGGTCTCTGCTTCCACAGTATAAATGTACCCATTAACTCCTCTGGTAGAAGACACCAGCGAACTCCTGGCGGCTGAACAAAATGGGACTTCCTGTGTTTCATCCCAATGTTCCACTTGACCACTCCCTGCATCCCTACCCTGCTTCTTCCCCTGGGGTTTATGAAGCTCCACCCCCTCACCCCAGCCACCTGGTTCTCCACCTTCTGTGATTGGCTGCTTCCATGTCACGCCCCTCTTCCTTGGCCTGAGGATAACTCAGGCCTTTTCTCTTCTCATCCACTTCTCCCTCCTGGACAAGCTCATCCACTCCCATGGCTTTCCCCTCCTAAACCGTGAACTCCCCTCTGCCGCCTGCCCAGATTCCCTCCTGCGCTGCAGGCTCCTATCTCCAACTGCTGGGTGTCCCTGCCTGGTGCTGCAGGAGCCTCAGCTGCAACATATCGGCATATTCTCCCCAGACGAGCTCTATTCTGAACATTGAGGATTGGCACCATCGTTTGCCTTCACTGCTTCTTCTAGAAGTGACCAAGGCATGGAGCTTTTGCTGCCTTAACACTCCGCATACCTTCCCCTCTTGTCCATCCTCCCAGCTGCCATCTTGGTTGAAGCCCTGTTATTTCCCACCTGAATGACTACCATAGTCTCCTAACCGGTTCCTCTGCTCCGATCTGCTTTTCATGCCAATCTCTTCTTTAGCCAGCTGGCAGAGTGATCTTGTCTCATGAAAAAATGCCTCGGGTAGCCACCCTATTTTCCATTTCAATGTATGATAATACTTCTCAGCAATCAGGAGTAAGCTACTGATACGCGCAATGCAGATGAATCTCAAAAATATCACACTGAGCCAAGGAAGGCACACAAAAAAGTGCATAATGTGTGATTCCACTTATATAAAGTTTTGGGATTGGTAAAACTAACGAATGGTGATTAAAACAAATCTGCTCAGTGGTGGTTTCTGGGGCTGGGGAAGACTGACTGGGAGGGGGGCACCCGGGAACTTGGGATGGTGGAAGTATTCTGGGTCTTGCTCTGCATGTGTCAAAATTGGTAAAGTATTAATCAGTGTCACCCCAATAAATTCAATACATTACATAAATAAACAAACTGGCAGAGTGATACACTTAAGAGATGATCCTTTCATAGTGTATAAATTGCATTTACTTTAAAAACAAAGAAACAACAATAGATCCTTTATTGTAAAACCCTAAGTGGCTCCTTCTTCCCTGTAAGGCCTGAACTTTTGAGTTTCATTCTAAGAGATCCGGCCCCCGCCTTCCTCTCCATTCGGTCCCCCCAGCGCATTCCAGCCCCACTGGTCCTAATCCCCGAGCTCCAGCCAGACGGAAGCCCTAATGGTTTCCAAGAAGATTCCTTGCCCTTGTGACTTTGCCTCTGCTTCTCCCTTATCAGCGACTCCCTCTCCCTTTTCTGACCGCTGAGGGTCTTTTCATCTCCCTAAACCCAACTCCAGCTTGGCCCCCACAAAAGCTTCATCGTCCCCTCCCCTAGGAACTTTGTGCTGTGCGACCCCGTACACCTGTACTGACTTTAGACTTGGCTGGTCATCTTCATGTCCATCACTTCCTTCAGCCCCATCACTGTCTTGAAGAAGGGGTGGTGTCTGACACACCCCGTGCCCTGGGCACCTTGCACGTGCCTGGCATATTGAGGGTACTCAGAAAAGATCCAATGATTGGAGGAAGGCAGTTCGGGAGTGGTGGAGTTGTAATTTGTGACCAAGACTGGCCCACTCCAAATCCCTTCCTGGTGGCTTTTAGGAGAGCAGACGGGTGGAAGCCGAGTCATGGGGCAAGAAGACCGTCCGTCCCGGCAAAGACGGGGTGAGCCTGCAGCCAAGGCCAGTGTGAGAAGGTGCCAGGTGGGAAGCAGGCCAGTGCACATCTGGCTGTGCCCCTTGTGCCATCTCTCTGCCGCTCCTGCCCCTTTGTCCTAGAGATGCCACGGCCCCCTCACTCCGCCGCATGTCTTAGCTAAAGGACGGAGCTGCACTGCACCCTCAGTCCAGACAAACAGGGTATCTGGGCATCTCAGCCCGTGGCTGGGCTGTGAGTGCGTTTGCATCAGAAGTTTGTTCTCTGCAAACTCAGTTCCTCTCATTCTGTTGTTTTCACCTTTGCATGCTTGACTAGCACCAGTTGCCTTTGTTGAACAGATACCTAAGAGTGGAATCATGGCACCAGAGGGCATGTGTTCAGATCGAGTGGATAATGCAAAACAGTTTTCCAAGTGGTTGAGCCGTGGGGTAGGAGAGCTCCAGCGGCCCCGCATTCTTGCCAGTCCTTGGAATATTCTATCATTTTTCACTCTCTCCATTCCAGTGGGATAAATTATCGATACATTCGAGGACTCTAATACTCAACTTACTAAACTAAGACAGTTTTAAAAATAGATGTTTTTCCCACACTGTGGCCAGGCTCTCTAAGAAAGACACAAGCTATCAGTGCCAGGAGCGGTGTGGCAGCAGATCCTCAGGAGAGCCGAGAACTGGCTCAGGGGTACAGGAAGGAAGCTGAGGTCCTCCGTGACACAGGCCCCTTCCTGCCTGGAAGTGGCTCCCTGGGTAGCTCCTCCCCTCTTGGAAAAGAAGGGGCGGCCTAGCACAGTATAAAGAACGTCAGAGGAAGGAGATCTGGGCTCTGGACCTGCTCAGCTGACCCCTAGGTGTGCAGAATTGTAACTCATTTCCCCTTCTCCGCACAGCGCAGTGGATATAGACGATATTGCATTATAACCATCAATTGTTAAGAGACTCGATCTCAATGATTCCAGCCACTAAAAAGATGATAATTATGTGAGGTGATAATGATGCTAATTATCACTACAATGCATATATAAATGTATCCAGTCAACTAGTATACTTTAAACTTACACAGTGGTATATGTCAAATATGGTTCAATTTTAAAATAATTTTTTAAAAGGGATTGTTAAGTTTCAGCTCCAGCTGTCTGGGTACTGACTCTGGACTCTGCCTCCTCCGCCCCAAACCTGCTTCTGCCATCTTCTCCACTGACTGGGAGGTCACTGGGGCTTCATCCTTCCCCCCACCCTGGAAGTCTCAGGGGCTGGGCATGAGTGGGATGGGGGGGCTTGCTGTCTGGGAGGCTCCCACACAGATACCAAGGGACAATTGTATTGAAATGATCATACAGTTTTTTTCTTTTATTCTATGATAGGACATACAATAATTGAATCTTAGGTGTTAAAGCAACTTTGTGCCCAGTTCAAGCCTTTATTTGACCTTAGTGGGGTGGGGGTGGGATGTTCTTGTTCCCCAGCTTTAACTTGGAGCCTGGCTATGACTTCCTCCATATCTACGATGGACGGGACTCTCTCAGCCCCCTCATTGGAAGCTTCTACGGCTCCCAGCTCCCAAGCCGCATTGAGAGCAGCAGCAACAGCCTCTTCCTCGCCTTCCGCAGCGATGCATCGGTGAGCAATGCAGGCTTCGTCATCGACTACACAGGTAAGGGCAGCGCATCCCATTCCTGGGGTCGCAGTGCACTCTGCCCCAAGGACACTCCTGGCCACGCTCTGGTACCCTGCCATGGACTGGATACTTTCTGATTCTTTGTGATCACATTTTCTCAGTGATCCCTCCAGTTTTCCCATTCTTTTATTCTCATTGTACTTCTGAATTAAGGAGGCCAAGTTCAATTGTATCAGGGTCAAGATCAGGGATCAGAAAGTTTTTTCTTAAAGAACCAAGCAGTAAACACTTTAGGCTGTGAGCCACATCGTCTCTATCAGGACCGCTCAGCTCTGCCATTGCAGCGCGAAGGGAGCCAAAGACGGACTAGGGAGGAGTGGGCGAGGCTCCGTCCCACTGAAAGTCCACCCTCAGAAAAACGGGCCTGTCGCTGCCTGGTCAAGTCTGCCGGGTTAGCCGGGTTCAGGGCGCATTAGCGGGTCAAGTCCACTTGGCGGTTGTGTGGACTTGGGCAAGTTCATTTACCATCTGAAAACTCCATTTTCCCTTCTACAAAATGAGGGCGGAATACTTCCCATCTCACAGAATGTAAAGATCAATGAGTCCGCGCATCAAAGTGCAGCGCCCCGCACGCACCAAGCGTTCCGTCATCTCCAGCGGGAGTCGTTGTAGTCGTGTGAGCAGTCCCAGGCTCCGGGGCGCTCCACTTTCTTCTGCTCTCTCCTTGACCTTTTCTTCTTCCCTAATTATCCCAGACACCATTATCCAAAGCCGAACTCCATTTCTTGCTTGATGGGTGAGCTTGGCAAGTCATTACCGCTTGGAACCCATTTCTCCATCGTTATCTAATTATGTTTCCAGAGGTTAAAATTAAAAGGTATTGTATGCTTACATAGAATACGTCTGAGCATAATAGCCAGTATGTACTACAGACACGCAAGATGATCGATTTTATTAATGTTACTGTAACCCAGGTTCACCCCGGCCTCACCAGCCTAGGCGGACAAATGGAGTCACATTACCCATTAAAAATAAAAGGTTTCTGGCTCATGTCCCCCACTTGCATAAAAGGTTGCTGGTGGGACCTCAGCAACCTTTTAAAGTGCTCTTTAATTAAATATTTTTGGCAACTCCTGCAAATATCTCACATGAGCTCCCAAAGACTATCCATCATAAAAATGGCGAACTAAGCACTTTACACCATCAATTCATCAAAATCCTCGTAACTATCGTTTGTCTGCTAGCTATCACATCCAGTTCTCGAAGATCCTGGGTGCACAGATGAGAGAGTGTTTTGCTTGTGGTCTTCTTTCCTCGCGTGGCCGGCCTGGGGATAACCCTTCCACGCACCCACACACCCTGCTCCAAAGGCTGATAGCAGCACCAACACTGTCGCCCGAGGGATTCTAGCAGAAGACACAGCTCAGACATAGCCCAGGCCCCCACCGCTCTGCCCTTCGCCATCCCCACTGCCACGTCATCACCACCATCACCGTTTTTCTTCTTAGTCACCTCTCTAATCGTACCCTCATCAGTGCCCTCAATTTTCCTAGCGTGGGGTCCTTCTGTTGTATAAACCTTGCAAAAGCTCACTCTTTATTATACCCGCATCCACATGGTCGAACACGGCCAGAAAAAGTCACATAAACCACCACAGATAGCATCCTTCAACCCAGCCAAGCCTCACCAGCCACCAGAGTGACTTCTGACTTGTCCCACCTGAGTCTTCTACATGGTGGACATTCCAAAATTTCACCCCAAATGTTATCACTTGCAGTCTCTTTACGACATGACTTCATTTCACCATCCCTGGGTGTAGTGTGTTACAGGGTACAAACTTCCTTAGCTTCTTCCCTCATCACCTTGTTCATGGTGACCTGGCTGTGGCCACCTCTCCCCTAGGTCTTCTGCACTGACTTCATGGGCTAGAGCCACACCTCCAGGTCCTCCTTCCCCCAAAAAGTCCTTTCCACTTTTCTCTATCGACCCAAAATCATATCTAGAGGAGTCTTCAGGTCCAAAACACAGCCCCAGGGAATAAGGCCTACCCAGATGCCATCCGAGCCGGCCAAGCGACTGCAGGAGGCCAGTTACTGGGGGGAGGAGAGGGGGAAGGCACAGTACCTCCATGCGCCCTTCACCACCTTATTAGGATCTGTGGTACCAGCACCAAGATAAATGTGTCTGTTTGGGGCGGGGGGTGGCACCTGGTGAGACCTGGAGCTGCCCTTCATCTTTCTTGGATTGTACACACCCTAAAATTAGCCCCCCTCTACTATGTCTCCCAGTCTCTGCTTAGGTAGCCCATTTGCTGGGACCCAGGGACTCCTGCCTTATCCCACGGTCTCCTTCTCCCTGTCCCAGGATCCCTGGACTCCCAGAACGGGTCCACTGTGCCACCAGACCCCATGGCCTCAATGACACTCACACGTGCTCAATGTGTTCACAGAGGTGGCCTCTGTCACCTATTGACTAGTAGGCATTGAAAAAGTTGCATAACTTCTCTGAGCGTCACTCCGTAATCTCTGAGAGAGAGAGAGAGTGGCACCACATGGAAGAGGGGTCGTGAGGGTTGGTAAATGGGCACAACGATGGACCTTTCATTTGCTCTGCCCTTGTTTGGAAGGAAGAAGGGTTTGTACCCTTCTTCATGGGGTTAGCCCAGTGGAACAAGTACATTTTCTTTTCTGACTACTGAAAATGATAGAGTGCGATTATGACGTTGAAGACAGGCATACCGTGGAGACGTTGTGGGCTTGGCTCCAGACCACCGCAATTAAGTGGACGTCACAGTAAGCTAGTCACACAAATTCTTTTTGTTTCCTAGCGCATATAAAAGTTATGTTTATGCTGTACTGTAGTCTATTAAGTGCAATAGCATTATGTCTAAGAAAAGAACAATGTACATACTTTAATTTAAAAATACTTTATTGCTAAAAGTGCTAACCATCACCTGAGCCTTCAGCAGTCAGAATCTTTTTCCTGGTGGAGGGTCTGGCCGCGGTGCTGATGTTCTGCCGACTGATCAGGGTGGGGCTGCTGAAGGCCAGAGTGCCTGCGGCGGGTTCTTAAAATAAGACAAAGAAATTTGCTGTGTTGATTGTCTTTCTTTCTCTTGACTACTTAGAGGCTGTTTTAGAGTTATTAACTGGCCTTGTTGTAATGTCTCAGGAATAGGGAGGCCTAAGAGAGGGAGAAAAATGGGGCAACTGCTGGTTGGTGGAGAAAGCAGAACACACACTGTCTTATGGGTGCAGCTTATGGCACCCCAAAAATTACAATAGTACCATCAGAGATCACTGATCACGGATCACCACAGCAAATGTAATAGCGATGAAAATGTTTGGTGAGAATTACCAAAATGCGGCACAGAGACGTGGAATGGGCAAATGCTGTTGGAAAAATGGTGCTGATAGACTTACTTGACGCAGGGCTGCCACAAACCTTCAATCTGTAAAAAACACAGTATTAGCAAATCACAATAAAGGAAGGGCAATCAAATGTGATGTGTGTATATAAATGACATGAATATCTGTGATAAGTGTGTGTCCTGGGTACCTCTCTGGTCCTTAGCACAGAACTGAGACACTCAGTGAGCCTGCAGAGCACTCTGGGTGGGGGTGTGGTCCAGCGAGGACCTGCTGAGTCAGGCCTGGATCCCAGGGAGAGAAGAGGAGGCTTTGTGCATCTGGAAGCCATCTTCCGTCCAAACTCAGGTGCCTGTCTTGTCGAGAGATCCAGGGCTCTGCTAATGCCAAGCATCTGGGTCTCTTGGGAGTTGTGGCCTCGAGGGTCCTGCTTTGGGAAGTGCGAGGAGCCACATGGAGAGCCGCTGCAGGCTCAGCTGCGCTTAGTCCAGTGAAAACCCTCTCTGAGGCCCAACCCCACCCCAGGGCAGACAGATCAGAAGTCTTCCCTTATCCTGCCAGTTCCCAAGTAGAAGGCAGGCAGGAATGATTTGGTTGCATCTGAGGGATCATTTACTTTCAAATCAAGAAATCCATTCAGACTAACTTAAGAAGAAAAAAAAAAAGAAGAGAATAATTTGTTATCTAAAAAATGCAAAAAAAAAACTGAAATTCAAATGAACTTGAGACCAGAAAAAGAGTACTATAAGAAAAACAACTAACAGCCAAACTAATTGAAGCTAAAAGGAGTTCTCTGTGTTAACAATACAGATAACAAAACCTTACCACCAAAAGGAAATGTGTTTTTAGAATACAATAGCCCAAGGGCAGGAAGTATAAGGGATTGAAGTCGGTGGGGGCGGGTCCGAGGTTGAGATTGCCCACCTCTTGTCTCCTGACCACTCAGTCTCCTCCTTGCTCCTGTCTGAGTTATTTGCTACATTCTCCTGTCTGCAGATTAATCTCTATCACTTCTCCGTTGTCCTAAAGGGTGGCTGCCTCACTCTGGACTTTGAATCCCTTCCCATTTTGAATCCCGATTCTGCATCCCAAAGGACCCCCAGACTGTCCAGGCTCGAGTCAAGACCACTGAGCAGTATCATGAGAGTCGGCTCTTTCCTAAGGGGCTGGGACGGACGAGACATTTTTCTCATTTGTTCACTCAGCACATATTAGTGAGAACCTACTAAGTACCAGACACTGCTAGGGGCTGAGAACGGAGCAGGGAGCAAAACAAAGTCCCTGCCCCCATGGAGCTATCAACCTGGAGCGCCCGCCGTCTCTGTTACAGAGGTGTGGGCACCGGCAGCCCAGCTCACCACAGGCCAGGGTGGGCGGTTCCTCGGTGTCTCTGTTCAGTTGCTCCTGGAAGGTAGCCGTGATATCTCACCATCTTTGGACAGGCCTCCCAGGAAATGATTCTGAAGGCAATCAATCCCGTCATTCGTGACATTCTATGAGGCCACACTTTGAGGCATTTCTCATCTGAATTCATGCTCCTGGGTAGATTTTACCCTTTGCTAGAAGGAAACAAAGGGGATGAGGAGAGTCCTGTCTTTGGGAGACAGTTATTAAAAATGAGTCCCGGGGAGCTTATCGTCTCTTTCCAGGCCAGAGAAATCAGCAGAATAGATGAGCGGGGACCTTCATTCTCATCCTCCCACGGGTGCAGTGGCCTCTTCCTGGGCAAGGACCGGCTAGAACAGCCATGCACAAGTGGAGAGACCGTTCGTTCGTTTGGCCAGTGTTTACTGAGCTGCTTCTTCCCGCCATGCCCTGTGCTGGGTACGGAGGGTACAACGGTGAGCAGAACGGCCGTGGCTCCTGCTCTAAGATAGCGCAGAGTGAGTGAGGGAAGTAGACGAACAAGAAGTGAGAAGCACAGGACATTAGGGAAGAGTAAGCTACTTGGAAAAAGAGAAATGAGGAACCCAGTTTAGCATGGTGGTCGGTCAAGGTGAAGGGTCTGCGGAGCAGGTAACATGGAAACAGAGACATAAAGGTTGAGAAGAACCCACTGTGCAAGGGCGGGGGTGAGATGGTGTCCAGACAGAGGGCAGAGAGTTCAAAGCGTGTGTTAGAGAATCTGAAACAACCCAGGGAAGGCTGAGGTGAATCAGCCTTTGTGGGAAGGTACTAAAAAGCGCCTGTTTTCTCTTTCAAGCCCTTGACGGTAACAGCTGAGCCAAGGGGTTGCAGCCAGATTCCCACACCTTTTCCTACCGTCACCACCCACCGCGGCCGTGGGTCCTCCTTTCTAAATTTGAAATGGTAGTCTCCTCACGGCTACCTATTTTAAAAGTAACACCGGTTTGTAGGAGAAATTCAAACAATACGGAAGCATACAAGGTGTACTCCAAAAACTTAACATCTCCTGTCACGACCATCCCCTGAGTACCATTATTAATGGTTTGTTATCTCATTCCATATATTTCATATAAATATAAAGTAACGTAAACTCCAGGCCAGGGTTGGCAAACTTTTTCTGGAAAAGGGAAGATAGTAAATACTTTAGGCCTAGCAGGCCAGATGGTCTCTATTGTATCTGCTCAACTCTGCTGTTACAATGTTAAAACAGCTGTAGGTAGTAGGTAAACAAATGGGCATGGCTGTGTACCAATAAAACTTTATTTATAAAAACAGGCAGGGAGCCTGTGAATTATAGCTGGCTGACCCCAGTTCTATATGAATGGGATCACACCGTATGTACTAATCTGTCATATGGATTTTTGTTTTGTTTTTCTGCTGAGCAATGTAGACCTGGGACCCCTTTCCACATCAGCATTCCCAGACTGCCACTATTGTTTTATAAAGGCTGCTTACATGTCAGCACATGGCTCTGATTCAAACTTTTTTAAAGAGTTCTTTACTGGTCGAGTGTTTTGGTTGTTTGTTTTTTTCTCTCTCTCTCTCTCTCTTTTTATTACAGTGTTTGAAAACAACCCTAATCTATTAGGAAGTTAAAAGAGCTGGTTCTTTTATTTTATTTATTTTTTTAATCCTCACTCCAAAATATGTTTATTGATTTTAGAGAGAGGCAAGGAGAAAGAGAAAGAAACATTGATGTGAGAAATGTCAATTAGTCAAACCCACAACCTAGGTATGTGCCCTGACGGGGAATGGAACCTGCAACTTTTTTGATGTATGGGATGATGCTGCAGCCAACTGAGCCACCTGGCCAGGGTGAAGGTGGTTCTTTTAATTTTCTCTGTTTGGAGGGCTTGGGTTTTATTTATTATCATCATGATGTTTTAGTCATTTAGTTTTATCATTCACGGCTGAGCTCTGGTTTGGCAGGTGGAAGACCTAATCTTGGTCTCAATTCTACTTCTTAATAGTTGAATGACTTGAAACCTTATTTAGCCTGTCTGATCACTGCATCCCTCATCCATAACCCGGACAGGGGTGTACCTGGTCCAGCCCACTGCAGAGGCCATGGTGATACATAAATGAGATAACAGATTGCAGCGTGCTTTGAAAATTATAAAGTGATATTCCTATGTAAAAGGCTATCATCATCACCATTATCCTTATCACTATTATTAATGTGATAATGCTGGCAGATGAGCTCTTCTTCCTCTGACATGTGACTAACTATAGAACAGAGTCTGCATCATTAATGTGGTTGTTGATTTTCCCAGCCCTGAGGTATTCAGCCTATCAATTCAGCATCCATGTATTAAGCCCCGTTACGTATCAAATACGGCCAGCACTGGTGCCAAGTTCTGTGCTAGTTGCCGGGGTTAAAAGAAAATTAGGTGATGCTCTCTGCCCTCTATGAGTTCAGAACCCACTGAAAAGAAATACACTTGCCCAAATTACAAGATAATGCCACACATGCTATAGTAGAGAAAAGGAAAACGGAATTTTGCAGACAGAAGACAATGTTCAGAAAGCTGCCGAAGAGAAGGTAGCATTGGAAAGTGTAGGAGTTTGCGGTACAGAGGAGGGAGGAAAAGGATGTCCTGACGCAGGATATAGATCTGGGGCAGTCACACCCACCTGGGGCCCCAGCCTGCTCCTGTGCGTCTCCAGGACAGCAGTGGCCTAAGCACACAGTTGCTTACATGAGGTAGAAGTTTATTCTCCTTCCTGTGAAAGAAATCCTGGAGACTGTCATCTAGGGCCAATGAAGTGGCTTCACCTCAGTTCCTTTTGTCTTTCTGCTCTGCCACGCTAGTGCATGGCTCCCGTCTTCATGGTTATCTCAGGGGTCAGATGGCGACTGGAGATCCAACAGTGTTGTCGGAATTCCAGACTACGGGAAGGAGGAAGGAAAGAAGGAAGGGCCAAAACGCATTCTCTCGCTTGTTACCTTCCTTTAAGCAGCTTTTCTAGAAATCCCACACTTACCCATTTTAGAAATATTTACTGAATGTCTACCGTGTGCCAGGCACTGGACTGCATCAGCTAACAAAACCGGAAATCTGTCCTCATGAAACTTACACTCTAGTGGAGAGAGAAAGAAAAAAAAATAAGGTAAATGTCTAGCACATGAGACGGTACTGATCTCAGTGCAGAGGAAGAATGCAGAGGATGACGGGGTGTCGGGGGAAGGAACATTGACATTTGAAATAGCTGGTCCTGAAGGTGTCACTCTCCGACATGATTTCCAGCCCCAGATTTCTAACCAAACTTAGACGTTGAGTTAAATCCTTAAAAGTGGTGAGAGAAGGAGCCGGGCGGACGCAGGCAAGTTCTGTATGCAGAGGCCAATGTGGGCGGAGCAAAGTGAGCAAAGAAGAGTAAGAGCTGAGGTCATACAGGGAGGACGCTGGAGGCCCGCAAGGACTTTGGCTTTTACTCTTAGTGAGACAGTGGCTATTATTTGACCCCTGTTTATATCTTTTTGGCCAGATCTAGCTGTGCAGGAGGCTGGAAGATGGAGATTTTAGCTGATAACTGGATACTCTGCATAAAATCAGGGGTGGGGGGGTAATTTAAGGATGAAGGTGGAGAATGGATATTGGGTGCCACAGCCAGTTTCGCCTTGAATGAACTATGTGAATTTGGTCCCACGTTACTTAATTTCTCTGAACTTCAAGTAAGATTTGATCCACTCAAATGTATAAAAAGGACAGATGACATATAACACCTGGTGACAGTTCCTGTATCTCTGTGGTTCACATATGAGTCACCCAATGGCCACTTGTACCCTTGCCAGAGCCACCCAAGTTTAGGGAGAGGACAGGTTTGATGTGAGAGTCAAGGGGACACGTCACAGAGTCAAGGGGACACATCACAGAACCCACTGAGGGGCCCTCTACCAAGTGAGAGACCGTTTTCTGGTGTCACTGGAGTTTGAATTTAGTGCTGCATCTGGGACCACTCCACACCTGGATGAGGGCAGAGACAGCGCAGGGCCCCCCTAAGGGGAGGCAACAGCAGCTACACTCAGCAGGATCACAGACGCTCAGAGCCGCCTTCTCTCAGTCAGCAGGCCAGCGGCAGCAGAGCAACGCGCTCTCAAGCCATGGCTGCCTTTGTATAAGTAGCTTAAATGGCACCCAGGTGACGGTGACAACCATCGGTAAATTTCCTCCTGAGCCATTCTCCAAACTCTGATCCCTTCTCTTCTGGCTCTTTCCTCCTCATGTCTGCTCTTTGAGTTTCTGAGCACCTCTCTGTGAACCCTCATCTCTAGACCTCTTGGTAGCGCAGCCTCCCAGACTCCGGGGGAGCCCTGATACTTGGTTGCATTTCCCTGATACTGACCAGCCTCAGCTGTGTCCTGACCATGCCCAGCCCTGATCACAGGCCTTCTGGCCATCAGTGGTCCTGGACCAAGGAGGGTGAGGAAAGGCAGAGGGGATGGAAGTGAGCATTGGCTCCTGATGGTGAGGGAGCCTGTGGGGATTCCAGGCCCTGACTGGCCCTGTAATTGCTCAGGCAGCATCATGTCCACTCTTGTCCTGTGCAGAGGGGCAGAGTGGATGCCTGGTAAGCATGTTCATGGTATGCGTGATTGGGAAGACACGTAAGCACAGGATCCAAATGGAAAAGTTCTGCTGCTTTAAGGAACTAGCAAGCACCCGATGCCCCAGTGCAAAGCCCTGGAAAACTGTATTGGAGACGTGGACTTATCCCAGAGGCTAAAGTGGAGTTTTCTACCCCCTTCCTAAATCTAAATATTGGTATGCAGGCACTCATAAGTACCTGCCAGGGATGGCTATGACAGCCTGCAAAGCCAATGCCAGTGCCACCTCCCTGGACTGCAGCACGGGTGCAGGCGGAAGACAGCGAAAGAAGAAAGCAGTCTCCCAGAGCGGGCCCTGCTCCCCACTCGGAGACAGGAGGCTGAGGACGCCTGCGTGCTGAGTGTGGGCGGTCAGACAGGAGCAACGGGGTGGACTGTGACCTTTACCACAGTGACCCTGTCCGAAGCTGGGACAGGACCCGGGACCCTCAGCTCCTGCCAGTCAGAGCGGCAAGTGCCTCCCTGGGGACAGTGGGCTAAGGGACGACAAAGCGCTCTGGCGTTTACCTGCCGCTCCCTCCTTTGTGGGTCAGGGCAAGGACACAGGGTGAGGAGGTGAAACTTCACTCTCCCGGATGACTTCCAGCCCTGCATCTCTAACCAGACTCAGAGGGCTCCAGACCTGGGGGCATGGGACCAGCAATCCCAAGTCCCCATGTGCTCTGTGGCCAGTTAGGATCCAGGCTTCCTATGGGTGCTGCACCCTGTAAATAGACCACTCATGAGTTTTGTGTGTGTGTTTCTTTTTCTTTTTTTCCAGAAAACCCACGAGAGTCATGTTTCGATCCTGGCTCAATCAAGAACGGCACGCGAGTGGGGTCTGACCTCAAGCTGGGCTCCTCCATCACCTACTACTGCCACGGCGGCTACGAAGTGGAGGGCTCCTCCACGCTCACCTGCGTCCTGGGGGCCGACGGGAAGCCCGTGTGGAACAATCCCCGGCCAGTGTGCACAGGTGGTGGGACTGGGCCGGGGAGGGACAAGGACGGACTGAGGGCAGGCCAGAGGCAGGAGGGGCTCTGGGCAAGGGGGAGAGGGAGAGGTACAGGGTCCTCAAAGCAGGGAACTCCTCACATTCACTGTGAATGAGAAAGGCTGGTCATTCACCAGGTGTACTCGTCCCTGTCAGTATGTCATCTCTCTCAGACCACATAGTGTCCCCACACACACTCAGCCATGGAACCCTAGCAGGCAGGATGGAGCGTCAAAACTTCAAGAGCGTGGTGGCCACTCTAGTTGAAAAACAAGACCCCTTTGCCCAGGTGAAAGAGCTTGGCTCTGAGGCCCACCCCCTGCAGAATAGGGTGTCGTGGGTGAGAACTGAAGGTGGCTGGGACGCATGGGCTGGCCTTTCCTAGTGGGGCCAGTCTGGGGAAGCCACAGCTCTCTACTTATGCAGACACGAAGTAACCACCCAAGGGCGGCATCCACTGTGGGAGCAGCAGATTAGCTCTGGTTCTGCCTGTAAGCCGAAGAGGTTCCCAAAATGCTCCTCAGGGCCGTGCCTCCAGGGACCAATGTCATGCTAACAGTGAGAGGGCCAGGAGCGACGTGGCACAGGAGGGCCCCTGATAGCATCAGGGTGAGTTTGGGGCCACATGCCAGGTCAGGGATGGATGTGCTGGGCAGGGCAGAGCAGAGCAGTGCCCTCAGAACCTCCCGGCAGCCCCACCAGGGCCAGAAGCCCAAGCTGGGAGTGAGCAGAAGGAAGGACGGAGGACAGACAGCTGACGGGAGGCCTGCAAGGTCACCTGCCCTCTGTCTGATTTCTCTTTCAGCCCCCTGTGGAGGGCAGTATGTGGGTTCAGATGGAGTGGTCTTGTCCCCCAACTACCCCCAGAACTACACCAGTGGACAGATGTGCCTATATTTTGTCACCGTGCCTAAGGATTATGGTATGCAGTTGTACTGTATGTTTGTTTATATGTTTTCTGACTCCTTCCAGTCTCTCGGGCCCTTCCCAATTGTATCCCAATTCTACTCTCAATTGTACCTACTCCCATCATGGGAACAGGCAGAACAGTGTCCCATACGGGACCTCTGAGTGTGGATACCGTGTAGCCGGCTGCAGAATGCACTCCTGACACATGACCGACTGACACATCGGCCGGAACCAAGGGGATGGGGGTGGTGAGGAACGAGGCAGGGCTGAGGGAAGGCAGGGGCGCTGGGCTGCCCAGCACAGCCCAAGTCTGAACAGACGTGCTGCAGATCCAGGCCAACTGGGAAGCCAGGGATGGGTAGCCAAGGGGCAGGAGGAGGTGAGGAGTGGGGTGGAGCTGGGCTTGCAAATACAGGTGAGGGAGCTGGGAGCCACGTCATCACGCTATTCCGTCTGAGACCCGGAGCCTGGTCCAGCAGCTATAGGTAGGACGAGCGAGAAAAAGGTTCTATGACAGAGAAACCTCCAGGTTCCAAGAATCCCAGGTAAAAAGGAGCCAGGCTTGTCACCTGGATGGCAGTGGGGACAATCAAGAGTCCTGCCAGCCCTGGAGGACTCAGGAAGTTCCTGAGGAGTACAGGCCAGTTGTCACTGGACAACAGGCTCACCAGCCCTTCTGCTTTCTCCATGGTTCTCTTTGTAGGAGTAAGAACTATTTCTAAACACAGTGGTGTTGGATGGGGCAAAGGGCATCGATAGATCCTAGCCACCTAGGAGAGGGATGGGGCAGCCAGCAGAATGCTGGCTGCTTAGTCCCAAGAGATAGCGTAGAGTGGGTGCAGGGCAAGGCCACCCATCAGGGACAGGGTCCTGAGATCGCATGGAAAATAGGGGATGTTTTTCATGTCCTGGAGTAGCTGCAGCAGCTGCTGTCCGGAGAAGGAGTAAGATTGGCTCAACGCCACGGCCACCAACCTGACCACTGGGTGCACTTCTCAATGTCGTCTTGACCCATATGGGAGAATGCCAGCCAGCCCTTCTCAGCCCCCTGAGTCCCTGGGCCTGGGGCCCGGGGCTGAGCTAGTGTGCTAATCAGCCAGTAGAAAGACACAGCAAGGAGTTAGCCCCATGAACCAACAGCTTCCTCCGAGGTTTCCCTTTTCCTGGCCTGGGGTCCCGCAGACCGCCCCTCCTTGCCCCCAGCAGGCCTGGGGTCCCGCAGACCACCCCTCCTTGCCCCCAGCAGGGCCGCGCAGGCTTCCACACTGAATCCCCACCCCATGTCTCCTCTGCAGTGGTGTTCGGACAGTTTGCCTTCTTCCACACGGCCCTCAACGACGTGGTGGAGGTGCATGACGGCCACAGCCAGCACTCCCGGCTCCTCAGCTCCCTGTCGGGCACCCACACAGGTACCTGGGCCCAGGCCAGGGGTGGGGCGACAGAGGGCCCAGGGTATCGAGGGCCAGCTCAGAGGGAAGATGCCCCATCACCCCGGCTCCCGCTGGCCCCCCGCGGTTCTGTGTTTGTCATGCGCCCTGCTCTGTCACTCAACAGCCAGCTCCCCGGCCCATGCCTAGGGGGGGCTTCAGAAACTACTCTTCTCCGAGCTGCGTCTGCACCACCCCCATGGGGGGCGGCATTCCCGTTGTTGCGTGTTTAGCCTCAACGTGTTTTTCTAAGTATAAACACACTGCATTTTCACTGCAGAAAACTTAGAGCCAGCACAAAAATAATTATAGAGGGAAGTGAATAAAAGCCACCCAGAAAGCACCATTGAAAAGACGGAGTGTCTTTCCTTCCAGTCTTTATATCCACTTAGACTTAAGCGTTTACATATTTTATTGAACACAGTAATATACATATTTTTAATTGAAATATTCATCGTGAATGTTTCTCTGTCGTTATTTTATTCTGTAACAGGATTTTAAAATGCAGCATAATGGTCTATCATATAGTTATTTAAAATGTATGCGATGAATTTAAAATCTATGTCATGAGCATAGATTGTTTCTAATTTTTCACTTTTATGAATAGTAACCCGGTGTGTTACACATGTCATGGTACACATCTGTGCTAACCTTAGAGCATCTAGAAGCAGAATTGCCAAGTTAAAGGATATGTGAGATCCTTAATTCTTTTTTAACAGGTCATCAAATGTACCCCTAGAAGGTGCTTGCCACTTGGCTCACCAGCAACGAATAAGAGGGCATGTTTTATCCTCACAAAATTGGGTAATTAAAAAACACAAAGGCAGTATCAGCTTGAGAAGTGAAAATGGTATCTCATTTTTCAATCTGCCCCTTTTATTACTAGTTAGGTCAACCTTTTTATAATGAAATTATTAGCCCATGCATTTTTTTATTTGGAATCTACTTGTGAATTAGTGATTTTTCTATTAGCATTTATTTTCTTATCTATTTAGTAAAGCACCATATTATTATAACATGTATATACTATATACTATAAAAAACTCTTGCCTATATAATATGCTATAAGAAGCCTTCCCCTATAGTCTGTTATCTGCCATCTAATTTTCTTCAGGGTGCGCTTTAATGTCAGAAAATTTAAATGTCCCATGATATCAAATGTAGGAATGTTTTTCTTTTATGGTTTTCTTCTTTACTTTCATGCTGCTGAAGTAAAAATTCCTCTGTGCTTTTTTTTACTTCTTTTTAGTTTCATTGTTCTGCTTTAATAACTTTGGAATTTATTTTGATATATTATTTGATTTAGGGAGTATGATCATATTCTTTCAAATTTAATCAGTTTTCCTAACAGAATTTTCAAAATGCCAGATTTACATATATGAAATTTTTATGAAGGAAAGGTTATGTTTCTAGACTTTTTATCCATTTCCTCTAAGTGTCGGTTTATTCTTATATCAAAAAGCTTTAATTGTTGTAACATCATAACAATGTTTAATATTATCTTAATTTTAAACATATAGTAAGATAAGTCCCCATAGACATTCTTTGTTTTGAACTTTTATTGGCTTTTCTTGCTTAACTTTTGCCTCCAGATGAACTTTAGAGATATGTCGCCAAGTTTTAAACAATCGCATTGTAGTTTTCATTGGAATCCCTTAGGCAGACAAATACGTTGACTGGGGAGAACACACCTCTTTGTGACGCGGACTCTACTTCCCGCCCAGGGGCCGGTGTGTCTCTGCGCTCACGTACCGTTTGGGACCTAAGTGCTGCGATTTTCATTTAGGCAGTGTGCATTCTTGGCCAACTTTATTCCTAGATATTTCATGGCAGTTTTTGTTGCTACTGTGAACGGGACTCCCCATGTTACATTTTCTAACTTGTCTCTGCCAGTGTGTTGGAAGCCTGGTGTTTTGGGGGTATCCGTTTTATCAAGTCATCGAACCTTCCCTAACAAGGTGAACACTGCCGGCTGATCCCCCCAGGCCCTCTAATATCCTCTGCAGATAAATTTGTCTCACTGTTTTATCTCTTCCTTTTCAGTGCTTTGTCTCTCATTTTCTTCCATTGTTATCGTTCTGTTCAGGCATCTTACTTTGTTATGAATGCTGATGTTTTATGTTTTAGTCAAAAACTCATTTCGCAATTGTTTTAACTGTAGCAACATTGCTTATGTAATGCGCCGCTAGGGTGCATTTTAATCTCCTTCCTATTAGCGGTGGTATCTCCTGCCTTTACAACGCTGAGAGCTGTAGTCACGGCTCCCCTTTTCACTCAGCTGGACCAGAGGTTTTCTCCTTGTTTGTTTCGTTTTGATTTATTTTTTACTGCATCTACTTACCAATTCTTCCGTGGAGTTTGTTGTTATATTCTAATTAATTAACCTCTGCCTCTTTTTTTCATAATATCTCTCCCCATTTTTTTCTCCAGACTATTTTGTTCTTGTTCTAACATCTCGAATCGAGAGCTTTGTCTGTTATTTTCTGTGTAATAAGAGAATGTTCACAGCAATATATTCACCTCTAAGCGTAGTTTTGGCTTCCGGTCATAAATTTGGATATGTACTATCTGCATCATCGTTACTTTCTAAATAACTCAGGATCGAATTCTACTCTTTTTTCCCAGGGGTTGTTTAAAAACGTCTCTCCCCCCTCTGCCACGCCCACCCACGAACTCGTTCTTTATTATATTCGTGTTGTCTTCTGTTTTTACGGCCATGTGGTGAGAGCATGTAGTTTGTACCATTCTACTCTGGGGTTTAAATGGGGCCCTCTCATTAGGTGAGGACATTTTTTTTTTTTAATTCCCTAGGTTTCCGAGGAGAGTGCGGGTTCTCTGTAGGGTCGCGATGCCACAGAGGGAGGAGGGGTGAGCCCAAGCCCCGCAGGCGGGCCACCTGCACTCCTTAGACACCTGAGCCGTCCCGCCTCCTTGCAAGGCACCTGCAGGCACAACCCTTGACCACTCTGAGCTTTAGTTTCCTCATCTGTAAAAGGCGGAGAGTAAAAGGTCCGCCTCCTGGAGTTACTCTTGGGATCCCGTGAGCTTTGTCACGGCCATTAGATCAGTCTTGCTCGATTCCGTTATTCTGATCCGTTACAGCAGTGGTTCTCAGTCAAACGGTTTCCACACCACCACCCCACACATTCACACCAGCTGGAAGTGTAATTGGGATCTCTTGAGGTAGGATGCTTTTTCAAAACCTCTAGGTAGATAGATAGATAGATAGATAGATAGATAGATAGATAGGCAGGCAAACAGAGGTACAAGCAGGTATAGATATAGGAGTATAAGTATAGGTACGGGTAGAAAGAAATAGACATGTATACTTTTAGAACTTACAGATATAAATGTGGATATAGATATACTTGTAGATATAGATGTATAGGACCAATAGAAATAGAAAAATGGGTAGGTAGATAATTGATAGATAATAGATAGATAGATAATAGATAGATAGATAGATAGATAGATAGATAGATAGATAGACTTATAGACATCAGCATCAATATACTCAGATCTTATCTTACTCCTCCTTTGGAGAAACCCTGCTAATGAGCCACTGGTGCCGATGGGAGTGGCGTGTGCCCGTTTGTACCCTGCGTTGGGCAGAGAAGCTTGAGGACCACTGCTCAGCACGCTTCACTTTGCTTCTCTCGTTGATGTGTCGGTGGTTGGGAAGGCTGTGAGAGTGGTCCCCACTGCAGCTGTGAAACACAACTGTCGTCTTGTGTTTCTAACCACTGTTGTGTCTGTGTTTGCCTCTTGTGTCTTCCTCATTTTCTCTGAGAGTTTTTTCCTTTGAAGAGAAAGTTTACTACTGATTTTACAAGTGCAACATCTGCTCTGCTATCAGTCAACTTGCTTTGTTCTTTCTGGGGCTTTTGTTTTGTTTTGTTTTGTTTTTGGTTTGCTTTTGCCTCCTCACCTTTCCAATTATACCCGACCCGTGTCTAATTTCCGTGTTTTTTTCTCTATATTTGGACTTTTATATTAATTAATGTTATTGTAATTATTTTTAAATGATGGACTTCGTCCCCAACAAGAAATTTTCACATTTGCATTTAGTGTTGTGACCTAGTCACAATAATTATTTGGGTTCAGCTATACTTTCTAGGTTGTCTTTATCCCTAAAAGTTTTTTATTTCTCTCCTTTCACTCATTTTTTTCAGTAGGACTCCTAACTGCAGTGCTGCCTGTCACCTTGCGTGTGTGAGAACGCGTTTCCTTTGACGTGTTATATAAATGACAGCTTCATTGTAAATCAAGCCGTGGGCCATGGTCTGTTTGTTTCAAAACTGCAGTATTCGCTCTGCCCTATTCCAGCAGCTCATATCGCAGACAGGCTGGAGTCCTGCCCGATTCTTTACCTTGTGGGTAACCTGTGCTTTTCCTTCTAAATGCCTTTCAGACTTCTCTTCATTTTTAAAATCAAAAAGCTCAGCAGGACGCATTGCGGTGGAAATCACTCCTCATTTATTAGATCTGGCACTTGGTGAACAGTTTCAGTCCGAACCTCCAGTGTTCTGGAGCAGGAGAAAGTTATCATCTTTCTCATTTTCCTTCCATTTCTCTTGTCTTCTCTCTCTCTAGAATTCTTGATATATGGATATTGGATTTTTTTTCATCTATCTTCCATGTCACTTATAGTTTCTCTGTTTATTTTAATCTCTGTATCCTTTTTCTGTGGATTCTGGAAGAATTTCCCAAATTTAATCTCCGTGTCGCTGTTCAACTTCTACAGAACCCAGCTGCCATGTGCCAGCGTTTCTCGTCTCTTTGATGCCTTTGCTAACCTCAGATCTTCCCTTCAGCATGTCTCCCTCCTCCGATTTCACAGGTGCCATGCTAGATTCTTGTGAGTTATGATTGACAGTCTTCTAAGACTTTGCCTGTTCTTTGTTATGGCTCCTATAAAAATATTTGCTTTGGTTTCTCAGAGTAGTTTGCTCCCTTAAAACTTTGGAATACTTTTGTGCATCCAGGGGTTTTGCTGCATCCTTGCCTAGCCATGGAATGGGAGGCCTGCACACGTCCAGGAATGGGAGTCCAGATGGGTCCTGTGGGAGGTGACGAGGGTCCTGATCCACATATGTCAGGCCACACGGTGGGAGGATGGAAAAATTGAATTTTGTTCCACTCACGTGCATTGACAGGAGGAGGCAATGAGGAGACACTTTGCCTTCGTGAGTTTTGTTTTTGTTTTCCACTTTGGCAACCAAGAGTTAGCTGGGGCAGTGCCTCCTAGCCAGGCTCAACCACTGGGTCACATGCAAGTCTCTGCGCTGTGCAAAAGGCCGTCGGCTCCCTGTGGCCAGTAGTATCCCGGCAGCCTCCTGCAAGCACAGCGGGCCCCAGATGAGCCCCCTAGTGGCCTCTCGGCTGATGCCAACTCCAGCCCTCACGACAGCGGAACTGTAGCCTGGCTTTCTGTAACCCTTACTTCTCTTCTGCTGGTGGAGTCAGCAGCCGTTCTCAGGGGTGCCCAAGGCTTTAGAGGGGCATCACGTAGAGTGGCCATGCCACTGCCTCCACCCCATAGTCCCTCCGCTTCCACAGGAAGGTGATGATGACCAAGACTGGGCTTCCTGGCTGCAGGTCTGATCGTGCCGTCTGTACCCCCACCCGTCTATACCACACCAAGCAGAAGACCCACCTTACTCTTCTGATATACAGTTAGGGAGGTCGGGCTCCCCTAACTTCCTGGGCCCTTTTAGGTTTTCACCAGCTTGTGTGTTATGAGGTGGGTGACAACATGTCCTGCTTTGCCTGGGACAGTCACAGTTTTCACTGGGTGGTCCCAGTATAACTATTAATAGCATGCCCTTTTACTCTCAAAAGTGTCCTAGTAGGAGCAATAAATTACAGGTTCGCCCTGGTTATTGATCATTTCACTGAGAATCTGAGAAAGGCCAGTTACCCTCAAAAGATCCCCACACCCTCCTTCCCAGAGCTGGTGTTTTTTCTTGCATCAGACCGACTTCAGCTTTCCCCACAATCCACCGGGCAGTTTGGTAATGGCCTTGTCCTCATGCCGGTGGGTCACCGGCTCTTTAGAAGCTTTCTCCTCTCAAGGCAGGTCATTCCATCATTCTGAACCTCTCCTTCTTGATCTGTTAGCTGAGGCCACTGAACCCTTGTCATGTCAACTTCACATTGACTGTGGGTCACGATAAGACCATGGATACTACAGCCTCCTGCGAACTTTAAACTGAAAAGTGCAGTGAAGATGTGAGGTTTCGTTTCAGGAAGAGCGGGGATGTGGAAGGAATTAACGCGAAGGACACGAACAGCCCCACCTTCCTGGCCAGGATTTTACCTGCTGGGCCCAACTGCTAGACTCACTGTCCTCCTCTCTTCCTCACCTCTTATCTTGGCAGGAGAATCATTGCCCTTGGCCACCTCCAATCAAGTGCTCATTAAGTTCAGTGCCAAAGGCCAAGCACCTGCCAGAGGCTTCCACTTTGTCTACCAAGGTATGCAGGATGTGGATGTGGGAGGGACGAAGGCAGGCTCCGTTTTTCACCGACTTAATGACCAAAGGAACAGCGACCTTTGCTCTTTCGCCTGCATCTTGTTCTTAGGGTATTGGCAATACTGACTAGTTTGTGAGGCAGTTCCTTCAAATTCAGTTGAATTTTATACATTCATTTACTCAACAGACAATTCTGGGACCAAACTCCATGTTGAAGGAGGGGAGAAATCAGACATAGAAAGCTAATTCTGCCCCCCACACTGTCTGGTGCAGCCCCAGTGGCGCTGGGAAGACCAGCCCAGGCCTCTTTCCTAGACTCTGCCCTGTGGGGCTCGGTTTTATCCACAAGGCCCAGTCACAGGCTTAGCAGTGAGGCGACCGTGGATTTGAACCCCAGCCCTGCCACTTGACTCCTGCTCTCGGAGCCCCAGGTTGCTCCCCTATTAACTGAGGGCAATAGCGTCACCTCACCGATAGGATTAAGAGAGTTTGCAAAGAGCTGGCACCAGGCGGTCAGCAACGTCTGCTCCCTTTCTTTCTGGTCCTGAAAGGCAAAGGCTGGCAGCATCCTGTGTCACCCACAGGCCCCAGCATCTCCTTGCCCAGAAGAAGGCCCACTGCTGAGGGCCCGGTGTCAGTGCGGTTCTATTTATTCAGTTTCCCGGGGTGAGCTGCGTTTCGAGGCGCAGGGGGAATCCTGCCACAGGGGACACTGTATCTGGGCCCAGGTTAAAATGTCCTACCTACCGTTGTAGGTAGGGACAGAGGAGATGCAGGTGATGGAGATCAGAGCCCTGGACAGGTCTTAAGGCACGTGGGAGAAGAAGCCAAAAACAGGGTGACAGCGCTGAGGTGGAGGAGGAAGGGCCACCCTCCCTGTGAGGGAGTGAGGGACCCTGACCAATGAGGGGGGCATCACTGGGAAGACAAGGAACAGAAGCTGGGGACTCACTACCTCCCGTGGCTTCCACAAGCCGTGCTGCGGCATTTTGTGTCCACCTTTATTTCAGTACATGGGCCTCATCCTAGGAAGCCCCCTCCTCCTGCTCATACGTGCCCAGAGCCTGTCTGGGTTCCATCCAGGCTATTAGTTCCAGTCCAATTGTGAGTCCATCCCTAGGCCAGTTTCCAGAAGGGAGAGACCTGCCCTTCAGTGCCCTTGTCCCCTGCAGCGGTGCCCCGAACCAGCGCCACGCAGTGCAGCTCTGTGCCGGAACCCCGCTATGGCAGGAGACTGGGCAGTGACTTCTCTGTGGGGGCCATCGTCCGCTTCGAATGCAACTCCGGCTATGCCCTGCAGGGGTCCCCAGAAATCGAGTGCCTTCCGGTTCCAGGGGCCTTGGCCCAGTGGAATGTCTCAGCACCAACATGTGTAGGTGAGTATCTGTATATCTGGGACTTGGGAGGGGTGGCCGGCAAACAGTCCTTTCTCCCTGGGGGAGGCAGCAAGACCCAGCAACTACCCCAAGACAAACAGCAGCCCCTGCCTGCCCATATAACCCAGGCCACTAGTCCTGTGGCATGAATGTGAAGACAGCAAGGAGGAGGAGCTAGGGTTGCGGCAGGGGGTCGCGGGGATTGGGGTGGAGGGACAGGTGTGAAGGGAGTGCATGGGTCTAGACCCCTGAAGAGGATTGCATAGGGAGGGGTCATGGGAGAGGGTGGGACTGAGGCCTGGCTAGAGAAGCCAGCAGGGTGGGGGTGGGCATCACAAGCCTGTTTGGGGAGGTTCCCATGGGGGACCTGCAAAGACCAGAGCTGCCTCCTCCCAGTGCCGTGCGGAGGCAACCTCACGGAGCGCCGGGGCACCATCCTGTCCCCCGGCTTCCCGGAGCCCTACCTCAACAGCCTCAACTGCGTGTGGAAGATCGTGGTCCCCGAGGGTGCTGGCATCCAGGTAGGGGCGAGGAAACACCTCCATCAGGCAGGTGGCTGGGAGGAGACGTAGCCCTATCCCTGCCCTTCAGGCCAAGTGTGGAGTTGGGGCCCACACACCGAAAAACACCACAGCTCATGGCCCAGGGGCTTTGGGGTGCATGAGGAGAGAGCCGGCTGAGGCAGGAAGGATGAAGGGCAGGCACGGGCTGGGGCCATCAGGGATGGCCAGAAGACGGAAGTGGGCCTGGAGCTGGAATACAAAGATTGGGGAGGATTTATAGGAAATATTTTTCAAATGGCTTGAAGAGTTTTTTTTTTTTTCTTAAGATTGTGAGGGATAAAAGAGGGGACATGGTCTGTAAAAGGAAGGAGCAAACCAAGAAGCACAGATAAGACACCAGGCACACACCCAGGGTGTCGCACCTGCAGCCTGAACCGCAGGAACGGAATTAGGTGCCCAGTGGTTAAGGCCGGGTGGGGGAGGCCGACGGGGCGGCCACACGCAGGGGCTGATGGTAGGCAGCCCAGCAAGGAGCGGGCAACCAGCTCATCAGTGCAGGACGTCCAACGCAGTCCAGACAGGAAAGCGGGCAAACCTGAGGAATGTTTGAGAGACAGAGAGGCGGCCAGTCAGCCTGAAGTGTCCCCACTTCCTGGATTTCGTTTTCCCGTTCACTGCTTTGTAATCATTCATTTCCCATGTGTCTCCCGCATTGGGGACAAAGAGCTCCTCAAGGGTAGAGGCTGCGTCTTGCTTTTACTGGAAGGACCTCACGCAATGTCAGGCCCAGAGCAGGTGCCCAGTAACTGAGTTAGTTACGTGAAGAGAGGGAGGGCGGGTAGCAGGCTGTCTAACCAACGGTTCACTTCCTTTGCCGTCCCAGATTCAAGTCATCAGTTTTGTCACCGAGCAGAACTGGGACTCCTTGGAAGTGTTTGATGGTGCGGACAACACTGTGACTATGCTGGGAAGTTTCTCAGGTAAGGCGGGACTTCCAGGGACCTCAACGCAGAGGGTGGCAGTGGACATTATTATTATTAATTTTATTATTATTATTAAGATATAATTCACATGACCATAAAATTCACCGTTGTAAAGTGTACAGTTCCGTGGGGTTTAGTATTTTCACAAAGTTCTACCACCATCACCACTACCCCAGAGCATTCTCCTCACCCCAGAAAAAAACCAGGTCCCCATCTGCAGCCACTCCCCATCGACCCCCACTTCTGTCCCCTAGCAACCACTGACCCACTCGCCGTCTCTGTGGGTTTTCCTGTCCCAGACATTTCTATGTGGCCGTCTGTGTCTGGCTTCTTCACTCCGCAGAACGTTTGCAGGGGCCAGCACGTTGTCACATGGGGACAGACCCCGTCTGTTTACCTTCATCAGTTCATGGGCATTTGGCTCTTCCCGCTTGTTAGCCAATTATGAATACTGCAGCGATGAACCTTCCCATACCAGTTTCTATGGGGACATGTGTTTTCCATCCTCTTGGGTATATACCAAGGAGTGGAATCCCTGGGTCCTACGGTAATTCTATGTTTAACTTAGTTTCCATTGCAGTGGTGGACTTTGGGCTGCGGGTGGTGTGTGTTTTAGCCCAATGACCAGGTTCGTTACTTGGGTCTTCTAGGCCCCAGAACCCGTGTCACCAGGATATAAAAAGGAGTCCTGTGCCCCAGACAAACTGTCTGCGCTGCCTACATTGCCCAGATAAGGAGATATGTCCTAGTCATTTGCCCTAGTCCATAAGACGGCTGGGAGGGAACCAAACTCGTGGGCCACCTGAGGAACTCACCCTGCTGCTGGCATAAGGCTCTGCTGCTGCCCAGTCTGAAGAAAGTTGTCTGTGGTCTCCCGCCCCTTTGGACTTTGGAGACCCAGCACTCTTTAGCAAGTGTGATAGTGGGGACATTTGGGGGGCTTGGGAGCAGAACGTCATCAGGTAGCAAAAGCAGCAGACAAGGGGGGAGCTTGGGGGCTAGGGAGACTAAGCCTGAGCGGTCTCTGTTTCTTGCCCCAGGAACAACCGTGCCTGCCCTTCTGAACAGCACCTCCAACCAGCTCTACCTTCATTTCTACTCCGATATCAGCGTGTCGGCAGCCGGCTTCCACCTGGAGTACAAAAGTGAGAACCTAGAGTCTCGGCTGTGTGCAGGGTTCAAGGTGGGAGCTGACAGCGCAGAGTCCCCAGGAGGAGTAGGAGTCATAACGGGGCTGTGTTTTCTCCATCCCACTTGCCTCATCCCAGGCCTAGGTGAGGTCGCTAAAGCCCAGAGAAGGTCTGAAACCTCCTCCAGGCTGCACAGCCAGTAAGTGGAGGAGGCGGGATTCTCACCCAAATGTCAGTTACTCAGAAAGCTGTGCAGTCCCTCCGTGTCCACACCAGGAGTGGGAAGGGGCCTGGCCATTGGCCCAGGCCTGGTATATAACTTGGGCTGTAGGAAAATAGAGTCCATCTCCTCCTCCAGTTCTGAAGACCAGCCTCTTCAACTGCTGGTTCTGTGATGCGAATTGTTTTTGGAAGTGGGGAAAGACATGATCGGCTTGGCTGTCTTTGACAGCGTGGGCCAGTGCAGATGGAAGCCCCCGTGAGTGCCTGACAGGGTCAGCACTGGGTGAAGGCAGATGCCCCGCTGGTCTTCGAAACGAGTGAGCTTCATCCACATAGTTGGGAGAGAATTTCTGGATCCCAGGACGCCATGGCCTGCCGGAACTGAAGAGTGCACCTAGTAGGACAGACCTGGGGCAGCTTGAAGCAAAGACCCCAAGGGGTGGAGGGCAGGACAGGGGCCCCTGAGACCCTCCTCCACAGACCTAGAGGCTTCCCTCAGCCGGCGGTCCAAAGTATCCGCACTTTCTCTGTTCTTTGCAGTTTTGTGTCCTTATCCAGTATTTTAATTTGAGTCTTTAAATGTTCCCAAGGATCTTCTCTTTATTTTCTTTATCCGAAGACATGCTTTCTTCCTAAATCTCTTTGTCATTCTACTGCCTCAGCTCCAGGAAAAATTCGCCTCCTCTCAATTTTTTCTCCAGAGAGCTGGTAGTTTTCACAGTGGCTGGTGTTTACCGCGCCCTGTCCTCTCACCATGGGAGAAAGCAACGGGCAAACACAGGTCCCCGTTAGTTTTTGGAGACTGGAATTCCTGGGAACCAAAACCCCATAGTTATATTTTTGTTTTGTAGATGATCTACAAAGAGCTATAGAAAGGGAGAATCACTTGCTATTGGACAGGCGAATGGTTTCGAAGGGTACCAAAAAGTCGCATCTACTGCTGTGACTCACATTGATTGTTTATTTAATTAAAATGGAAATGGAACAATTAGGATTTTAAAAGTAAAAAAATTGCATATGATAGAAAGTAATTCATCCTTCATTGCCAGCATGGCTTAAATAAAATCAAGATGTGCAAGCTAAGAGAAATTAGAATGGACTTTTCTCTGTCTCTCTCCTTCTTTCTCTCTCTCGGCTCACTTTTCTCCCCGTTCCATTTTTTCCCCCACCGTACTCTCTTGCTCTGGCTTTCTCTCTTTTCCTCATTGCTCTCCTCCTTTGGCCTGTCACTGCCTTTCCAGTAAGAAGGTCTTAGGTTACTAAGATGGGATCACCCGCTTTATGTACTGAGTTGCATTCTACTTGGAGCACAGGGAGGAGTCGGGAGAAATAGACAAGATGACAACCAAGGTGAAGTGCTTCAAATTCAGTGTAATTATGGTTGTAATTCTGCCCTTCAGGTCTTTTGTCCCAGCTGCTAAGATTTGTGGTCATAGGCCCCAACAGCATTCATTTCAAGCATCACCATTCACTTCTTAAAAGCCCGTGCAGAACAGAAGTTGCCCGGGAAGATCATGAGAGAACTTTCTAGAGTGGCAGTAATGTTGTATAGTTTTGTAAGGGTTCAGACTATATAGGCGTGTGCATTTGTCAAAACTCAGCACATGTACGCTTGGGTCAGACCCAACCACAGAGTGTCTTATCGCGGACACCCCCTCTCCCTTCTGCCACCCTCGGTGAAAGGAGCATTTTGGAGCTGGCCAAGAACTGAGCTTACCACAACCTCTTCGCTTCCTCACGGTTCCTCCAGCCCATGTTCCCAGAGAGGTGCACTCCAAGTCCCAGCCACCCGCAAATACACAGGGATTTATGTCACACATCACAAATGTCTGCACCTGCAGATGGGACCCTGCGGGGCACAGGGGAGGCGTGAAGCCCTCCTTGGACAAGGTGCTACACTCCCTTTGCTGTGGGAGTCAGCCAGGAAGGGATTCAAAGTGGATTAAGGATGATTTTCAGGATGGGAGATGGGGAGAGAAGGCCTGGCCGATGTGAGCTCCTGTGACCTCAGAGTGTGGCCCCCACTTGGGCAGACCTGGAGTCATGCTGGGTTGGATTTGCACCCAGCAATGTGGCTTCATAAGGGCAGGTCTCTGGGCCTTGTGGCCTTTACTCTCACCTGTGAAATGGGGTATTAAGACCTGCACCAAGTGGATGGGAGGATATATGTGACCCACTCGCTCCAGCCTTGCTCATGGGAAGTGCTCAGGGAGTGAGGATGGGGGCGGGGGGCGGGAGGGGCGGTGGAGGAGGAAGACTACGAAGGATGCCCTAGCAAAGCTCTGTGCACAATGCTGGGTGTATGATAAGGACCAAATGAACGTGGACTAAATTTGAAAAGTCAAGAAAGGAGAGTGATGGAGGAGCATCTGGGGACCTGTGGAGGGGATTTGGAAACCAGGCCAAGATCATGAAAGTCCTAGAATGTCAGGATGAGGGGTGAGATTCCATATAGTAGGTGACGGAGACCCACTTCAAATTGCTGAACAAGGAAGCCCCATGGTCCAAGGACAGACATTAAGAGCACAAATTGCCTGTGAGCGCAGGATGGACAGGAACAGAATGGCTTAGGGTAGTGGGTGGGAGGGAGGCTCAGAGCTGGCTGTGGGAACCAGGTGTGGGAACCAGGTGTGAGGAGCCCGGAAGGGAGCTGGCCTGGCTTTAAAGTGCAGCAGAAGAAAGAAGGCAGTGGAGTGTACCATTTGCTGGCAGACTTTCTCCCAATAGTCTGTCCCAAAGAGGGGACTCGGAGCCCCCGAGCACCGCTGAGATGTCCCTCTGATAACTGCTTTCTCTCCTTCTTGCTTTCCATTTGCCTTTCTCCCAATTCCTTAGCCTACCGGAGTCGTCTTCTTAGAGCAAGGAGAATGGAGGGGAGTTAGGAGTCTGGGGCGGGAGTGATGTGGGAGGATCTCATGCAGAGGGTTGGGGGCTTAGAGTGAGGGCCGGGCAGCTCCCTGGCTCTCCTGTTCTGAAGGCCTTCTTGGGAGCCCTCGGGGCAGGTGGGCCGCCAGAGTTCCTAGATGGCACCTGCCTGCCCCAAGGAGCTGTGGTCTGTGGAGCCACTGTGCCGTATAAACATTGATTCTCTCTGTGCACTGTGAAGTGAAAGGGTTGGGAGCGCTAGCCTAGAATCCACGAGCAGACAGAGCCCAGTTTGAAGGTACTTCCTCCCCCCTGCTGCCAGCATCATCCCCAGCCTACAATCACGTTGGCCTGCTGGGCGGGTCCATTCCCCTTTCCTGTCTCTGTCCTGTTTAGCTGTGGGCCTGAGCAGTTGTCCAGAGCCCGCTGTGCCCAGTAACGGGGTGAAGACTGGCGAGCGCTACCTGGTGAATGACGTGGTCTCTTTCCAGTGTGAGCCGGGATATGCCCTTCAGGTACCTCCCCTTGACACCCAGGGCAGGAGACAGGTGTCCCCTGACACGTGCTTGGCCGGCCTTGCACCAGCAGAGATGCAGTCACCGAAGAACAGGGAGCAGATCCCCAATTCCCCCCAGGGACCATGATCCCCTCCTGGAGCTGTTCCTGCAAAAAAGACAAACTTTGCTGACTTGAGCGATTTGGCACCAGCCAGCCTCGAATGTGTTCCTGCAAAGTTTCGGTTTGATTAGATATTAGGAAAATTTAATTTTCTTCTGAAGGCCATGAGGGAGTCTAGTAATTAAAGGAGACTCACAAGGAAGCTTGAGTAATGAGAATTCCGTAGTAATGGCCATTATAAGCTTCCTTCTCCCCAAATCTCTGTCCCTCTGCCTCATTCCCCACCCCACAGTGGACCTCTGTATCTTGTTCCCTAACACGAGCCCCTGAACAGGCCCCCTGTCCTGGGTTGTGCAGACTACGGGGCCGGCGGGGACAGCTGGCCCACCCCTGTTCCTGATTCCTCCAGGGCCACGCCCACATCTCCTGCATGCCCGGAACCGTGCGGCGCTGGAACTACCCGCCTCCTCTGTGTATTGGTAAGAGAGCCGGACTCCTCCAGTTCATTCAGATCCATTGTCTCCCAGGGATTAGAGCTCAGAGACACATCAAAAGGCGGTCTGGTATTCCAGGTTTGTTCAAAAGCAGTCGTTTTCGCCCGAGGTTTCTGTAAGCATTTAACTCTCATTCGAGGCCGTCACAACTATTGGAAACATTCACCCACCAAGTGAAAAATTGCAGGAGCCTTGTCCATTTGAAAAAGTAACGATGTCCATTCGGGTTCCAGATAACTGACCAAACCCCAAATGGAACTTCTAGGCACTTTGGGCTTTCCCTTATGACTTTTCATGGGACAGACAGATAAAATCCACTAATGGAGACATCCCGAGGGTTACACGTGAAATGTGGACTGAGCATGGTTTGGTTTCTTGCCCGTGCTGAGTGATGATAAAGAGAACCACGGATACTAGGAAAGACGGGGTCCTCGCCCTCAGAAACATCTCGCCACCTAGTCGGGCTGGGGCAGGGAAGAACCACCCACAGCTGTCGAGGGTCTGCTGTGCAAGGCACAGGGCCACTTGCTTCTTCTGAGTGGGTGTCATTGTCCCTGTGTTTGCAAATAGGGAAACTAAGGCTTTTAGGATTAAAAAGAAAGTAGTAAGGTCAAGAATGGAAACCTAGGTTTTCTCGGATGCCCAAGCAACTGTGAAGTGCCCCTCAAGGCTAACCTTGGGATGGGCAGCAAGGTGAGCAGAAGGAGCTTCACTGGGGCACCGTGTTCCCCTTCTGTGATCTCACCAGGCACAGTGCCTGGTTGTCCGCCAGGCAGTCCAAACTGGGGCTGGTCAGC
>PVJI01008493.1:55261-70868 GCA_004026765.1 Micronycteris hirsuta
AAGTGGCCCGTGCCAGAGCTCCCTCTCTGAACCCGGGCACTGTTCTGTTTGGGGCTAAACAAACAGTCTCCCCAGAGAGCCTCTGCCTGGGCCCCGAATCCCTGCCTCTGCTTTTCCCCTGGGAGCCCGGCAGCTCCATTCTGCTCACACAACCTTTTCCCAATAAAAAGTGACAGAAAAGAATGGGTGTCAGCGGACGAGGCTGCGGTGGTGGTGCAGCCGTGTGTCCTCAGCGGACTCCGCAATCACCCGGTGGGCATTTCAGATGCCCCAGCCCCTGTGGCCAGCTCCCCTGGGATGCTAATCACAGGCACTTTGGGTGAGGGCACGTGTCAAAGTTCGGAGGGCGGCTGACAGCATGGCTCATCTGTTGACCACCCAGCCCCACGGAGGGTGAATTTGTAAAGAGCCTGGCACGATGCCTGGCCCAGAGTGGGGACTCAGCGCACGCCAGTCCCCTTCCTTCATCCTCCTTCTTCAGTCTCGGGGAGTTGGCTGGACGATGAGGAGAGGGAGATTTAGAGGATCATGTGAAAATGGAAGTCCTTCTGTTGGAGCGGACCGCTTTTGCTGCAGGAGCTCACTAAGGGAACTGACCTGCAAAAGACATGCTTGAGGTCAAGGGTCCATAACATGGGTTTATGGGCAAACTGCTGGAAGGTCCGAAGATGCTGGGCATCCCTCCCTGAATTTACTTACTCCGTTTTGCCCTGTGTGCAGTTATTTAGGGATATAAGTTAGGGGTTGCTTTAGATTCTCCAAGGGGTCAATGACTTGGGAAAGATTGAAAACCACTGCTCTAAGGGAGCGTCCCAGCATCGGCGTGGCCCATACGCTCCGCGACACTGTCCTAACCCTCTGGTCTTGTTGTCACAGCGCAGTGTGGGGGAACAGTGGAGGAGATGGAGGGAGTGATCCTGAGCCCCGGCTTCCCGGGCAACTACCCCAGCAACATGGACTGCTCGTGGAAAATCACGCTGCCCGTGGGCTTCGGTAAGTCTTCACTGCCAGGTCTGCCCGCAGCAACTACGGCCGCGATCACACAGCACAGCCTTGGCTCAGAGCAGCGTAGCTCTCCGCCTCCGTTTCCTCATCTGTGGGCCCCTCGTCCAAGCCTGAAGGTCAATTAAGAAGCGTAGAGATGAATGTTTTGGAAACATTAAATGTAGCGAGCGAGGGGGACATCCTAGGAATTGCCATTATTGTTATCATTTAAGTAGCAGGCTAAAATCCAGCACTGTGGAATGAGAAATTACTCAGGGATGGTTTAAAAAGAAAAAAAAAAAAGCAATCTATTTTACAGAGACTGAATCTCAACTTGTGCTTTTAACTATAATATCCAATTTCTTATCCTCATTAAACTGAGCCAAGGTCAATGTGAAACTGAGTTCACATTCTTCGTGGGCACTTTCTGGTCAGCTTTAGAGATGAGAAGGTGGCTCTGTGTGGAGAGGGAGTAGGCCGGTAGGGAGGACAGCAATCTGGGCACAGAAGTTAATTGCTGTGGATTCATCAGATATTGTGCACTGGGAATTAACTTAATCCCAAATATCTGTCAAAGAGAAAAGGACTTCTGTCGGCATGGCACTGAGGGGCTGTCCACGTCCGTCACCGCGCCTGAGTCATCGCTCTGCTCCTGGGAACAAAATGTCCCGGGCGGGGATCTCCCAGTCTGCGACCTCAGGAAGGAAGACCACGTATTCCGTCCTCACCTCAGCCTCGAGTGGGCCTTTTGATGGGGCTCTCAGCAGAAGGCAGTCTGAACTGGCCTTCTTTAAGTCAGTTCTGAGAGGAGGAGAGAGGTTAGCAACCCTCTGAAGGATGGAGTCTTATATTTCCTACCCTCTCCTGAAGGAAACCAGGGACAGATGATCAGGCTGCAAAACTATGGTGACTTGGCAGCCTTGGGAAGTTCCCAGATGTGGAGACGTTACGGAAAGAGGAGCTGGGATGTCCTGTCGCCCTGCCTCCGGACATGGGCCAGAAGAAGTTCAGATAGAGGGATGGTGGGGGAGGGCAACATGCAAAGGAAAACAAGTTTAAATGGGAGGGAGGTACACCGCTGTTCTCTCTAACTCATGATTCAGCCACCAGAGTTCTCTGTCTCTAAGGTCCCTACCTATTCAGGCCCTGGGGATAAGCCTCTTGCAAGGGCCAGTTGCAAAAGACCTGGATCCCTTGCTTTCAAGTAAATGTTGGACTCCCAGATGGTCCCTAACAGGGCTTCAGCGTGTGAAGAGCCACTGCATTTACAAGCGGCTGCCACTAGATGACAGTGGTCACATCCCGTCCTTTCCAGGCAGCTCGTTTCAGAAATCCTGCATCCCTGTAGAGCTCTTGTTCCGACGATGCTTGGGCAGGGGACTGGGAAGCACAGGGGACACGTGCAAAAGTGCTCGTTGAAAAATCATCCACAATTTGGAAACAATCTACATGTTCATTAGCAGGGGAATGAGTAGTGTTGGATAATTCATAAAATGCAATTTGTTAATATGCCATTAAAATCAGTGGATTGGGCACCGGCCTGCAAACTGAAAGGTCACCAGTTTGATTCCTGGGCTGCAGGCCAGGTCCCCAGTCGGGGATGTGCAAGAGGCAACCAATCGATGTTTCTCTTGCACATCGATATTTCTCCTTCCCTTCCCCTTTCTCTAAAAATAAATAAAAATCAAATCTTTTCTTAAAAATCAATGAACTCTATCTTTGTATGTCAAGGATAGGCTTTGAAAAACATGATACTGAATAAAAGTAAGTTTACAAAACTGTACGTAAAGTACAATATCACTTACGTAAATGTTTAAAACAAACCCACATACCTATTTAACAATCTAGAAACAGGAACTGGAAGGCATCTTCCGAATTCGTGACAGTGACCGCCTCTGTGGAGGGAAGTGGGGAAGGGGTAGGGCTGGGGATGTGAAGGCTCTTCGGCATTACACGTTGAGTCTTATTTTATTCTTTAAATAATGAGATGCAAAAAAATCACACATACGAGCTCATTGTAAGCAAATTAGACAGAAAGTACAGTGAGCACACTTTTAAAATTCAAATGATCTGCGATCCCACCATGCAGTCCCTAACAGCGTGGTCCTCACCATCGAGAGGCAGTGCCCACGAAGGCACGGCCTGTGGGTCTTGCTCCTCCCTGTGCAGGTGCCGCCGGCCTGGGGCGAGGCACGTGTTCAGTAAATGTCGTTAGTCCAGGACTGTTCTTCTGGCTTTTCACTGCAAAAATGAGAATTCTCTAAAACCTACTCTTTGGCAATCAGAGGTTCACAATTAACATGGTGGACAATTCTCTATGCTCAGTAAATATATGTCTTTAATATCATTTTTAATGGTAATCTAATTTTGAGAAATCTTTTCATGAGCAAATATCAGTAGTCCCACTTCCATTCCCCAAAGAATATGTTAATATGTAAGTGAAGGACTTAATTAGCTATTTTACCTGTTAGGTTGCTGGGAGAACTTGATTAATCCAATTAGATCGGAAAGTATAAATGTCACTTGGCTTCTTAGCGGAACAGAGAGGACAACGTGCCCTCCTATTTCTGAGTTATCATCGGTGTTGAAGAGACACCAGCCTTGGAGTTCATGTCTTTCAGCTGGGTGGGGCGGGGAGAGCATTATTTTTAAGTAAAATGTTTATTTTCGCAAAGCTATCTTTATTCTGATATAAGACATGAGAATCCCAAATCAAATCAAGTGTTGATCTTGAACTTCGTTTTCAATGAAATAAAATGGACTCGAGGCAGAGCTCTGACAAGACTGATGCCTTTCCCTTTGCATGAATAATACTCGTTTCAGTTCAGTCCTGCCTGAAGACCAGAGACCGGGCTGGCAGCTCCCCATGTCAGTTCTGGGGATCCTGACTGGGTGGGGAGTCAGGAGCTGGGGTCCTGGGCTCTGGCAGGAAGGCTTTCACCAGGCAGCACGTTTGAAGCAGGGCTGGATGGCTTTGGGCACTGTCTGCCTCTGTCTTGCTCCCAGGAGCTCACATCCAGTTCCTGAACTTCTCCACCGAGCCCAACCACGACTTCCTAGAAATCCGCAATGGCCCCTACGAGACCAGCCGCATGATGGGCAGATTCAGTGGAAGTGAGCTTCCGAGCTCCCTGCTCTCCACGTCCCACGAGACCACTGTGTATTTTCACAGCGACCACTCCCAGAACCGGCCGGGATTCAAGCTGGAGTATCAAGGTAAGGACAAGCCTTTTCCAAGGTGGCAGGGCCAACCACACCCTTAGAGGGTCAACCTCTGTCCAGGCCCAGTAGCCAACCGCTTTCCCTGAGCAAGTGACCCATCGATTCCTCTCAATGAGCGTGCAGCCAGCCACTTCCCTTGGCCCTGGTAGACTTACTCGCTCTGGGTCCTCCCCTGTGTCAGGCCCCATTATGGTCGGCAAAGCTATGACATGACGGAGGATTCTGGTAACAATGCCGGGAGAGTCCACGGAGCCTTCGCAGTGAGACAGGCCACACACTGCCCCTGAGGATTTTCCCACGTGAGGCCCCACCAGACGCACCGCACAGTGCTTCCTTCCCGATGAGATCCTGTGACAGATCCCACCCACCCTGCCGGCCCGCTTCCCCAGCCTCGCTGCTCCAGCCCGGCTTCCCCTATGTGAGTCCCCATGCCCCGTGGCCGGGCGGATTTTGCCCGACCTGCGCAGCTGTGCACGGGGGCTCCGGACTGGCCCTGCTCCTCTCTCCGCGGCTTCCCTGAGCCACCGGTTCTAACCTGTTTTCCCCAGACTCTTCCACTGATTTTTTGCACATTTTTAGACGGTTTTTCCCCAAACTAATACAGACTTATAAAAAATTAAAACATGACAGATGGTTTTGTTAGGGCACCATAGAAAGTCGAGCTCCCCCGTAACCCCATTTCCAACCCCACCTCGTGCAGGAAATCAACTTCCAACAGTTTGATTTCCCCATTTTTTCTCTTTTCATATGTTGCGTAATTGTATTACTATATCTTAACCGAAATTAAATCATACTATAAATACTGTTTTTGCAATTTGCTTTTTTAAGTAATTTTTAATTACACAATTTACAAACATATTCATCTTGTTTAAAAAGAGAAAGAAATGAAGAAACTAAAACATTCCAGGTAAAGCCAAGACCTCTCTGTCTGCAGCCTGCAAACACAGCTTATTCCCCAGCAAGAACGACTCTTGTTTTGGTGTGATCATTCCAGATCTTTTTCAATGTGTCGACACACATGTTATATGTACCCATGGAAAAATATGTAATGCTTCATGAAGTCTCGGGCTAGGTTTTCTAGGTAAATACAGACTATTCCGCATACACAGGGTTCTGACGCTTGGCTTTCTCATCCCTGTCGACATGAATGAGGGCGTGGACTTGGGCTTGTCCCTTAAGGAAGAGAAGGCCAGCAGGGTGTTCCGCCAGGTGGGCAGTTGGGCCGGTTACCAGGCCTCCTCAGGAAGGGAACTTCAGTGAGCACGGGGGCTTGTCACCTCTGGGGAGGCCTCAGGAGGAGGAGCTGGGCCTCTCACACAGATGAAGGCGGGGAGGGGAGAAGCGGTGCTCTTACCCAAAGGTGACACCTCGTAGTCATCGGTGGGAAGGAAGCTGCCACACCCCGTGAAGCTGTGGCAGAGGCCGGCCTTTGCTGCAGCTGTGCCTGGGAAGGGCACGCAGCCTCGGTGGGCTGGGTGGTGGGGCGCTGTCAGATGGGTCCTGATGCATCACACAGCCAGCCCTGGTCTGTCGCAGGAGAGACTCGGGCCCAAACATGTGGTCAGCGTTCCTCTCCGGGGCGGACACACGCCTCCCTCACGCCTCTCTCGGGCTGCCCTGTGCATTGGTTTGCTCGGGTTGCTCGAACCAGGCGCCACAGAACGAGTGGCCTGAACAGCAGCAGTTTATTCTCTCAGTTCTGGGAGCTAGAAGTCTCGAGATCAGGGCTCCTTTGAGGGCAGCGAGGGGCATCTGTCCTGTGCCTGTCTCCTAGCCTCTGCCGGTTTGCGGGCAGGCTTTGGCTGGTGGAGGTATCACCCCAGTCTCTGGCTTCATCATCACATGGTTTTCTCCCTGTTCCTCTGTCTCCAAAGTTCCCTTTCTCATAAGGACACCAGTCGTTTAGGATTAGGACTCACCCTAATGACCTAATTGGAATTTAGGTGAAGATAAGTGAAGCCCCTATCTCCAAATAAGGTCACATTCTGAGGTACTGGGGTTAGGACTTCAACATAGGGATTTGGGAGGCCACAATTCAACCACCGCACCCTCCGAGCCCAGTGCTCTCCCGGAGGCTTCTCCTCTCAGATAAACGCAGGTGCTGATGACGCCACCATTGTTACAGGAACAGTTGCCCTGGGGTGACCCACACCTACCGTGCCCTTGCCCCTGTGATGGCCACAGCCCTGCCCACTGAGTCCATGTGGTCCTGGTCAGGCTGTCCCTCTGAGTCGCTCAGACTACATCCACTCCTTCCCATCAAAGAGACCCGCCTGCTCCCACGAGGCCCTGGTCTCGGGCTGAGCCCCTCCCACGCTCACCAAGCCCTTGCCTGTGAGACACAGCCCCACTGAGGCTGCCCACACAAGGGCCCTGCACTGAGGCGGCCGGGGTGACAGGCCCCCACTCTGGGTTGGCGTTCCTCTCCGTGGCGTGCTCCTTACGCCCACCAAGGCTGCACGTGTTCAGCGGCCCAGTCCTCTGTGGATTTTCCCTGGGGAGGGGGGAGTAGGGGAGGGAAGCACAGATAAAGGCAGGGCTTCAGAGGCCCAACACCTTCACCAGGGATCGGCCCAACCATGTGAGAGGCCCAGCAACAGCCTGGGGGTGTCCACTCTTCCCCCACTCACGCTTCACCTTCATGACTTGCCTGGGTGTTCTCAGGCCCAGCTACTCCATCACCACCCGCCCGCGTGCCACAGTCCTGATGACACTTGCTCCCCCTTAGACGTGACCTCGGCTTCCCCTGAGGCTTCTCGTTTGTGACAGCCCCAACCTCGGACTGGGTCATCTCTGGGCCGAGGCCCGGGTGTTCCTGCTGAGGCCTCACAGTTTGTCACAGACCTGAGTAGCTCTTCCTGCCCAGTAAGCCCACACTCTCCGCGGGCACTTCCCTTAGCCCCAGGGACCTGTGCTTTGTCAACAGGCCCTCACCTCTCACGCCAGGTGTTCTCTTTGTGAAAAGACCTGCTTCATGAAAGAGCCACCTGTCACCACGGAGGCCACTTCTATGAAGCAGGCTCAGCGTTCCATGGCCCCTTGACTTCCTTTGGGGGAAATCTGACTCCTTACTTTTTCTCAAAATGTCTTCTGTTAGATGCTCTGAGTTTCCCAGGCTGGAGTTTTCCTTTCCCTTCTTCAGGCAAATAGCACACCCCACACCCAACCTCAGAATTCCTGGTAACAGCATAACCTACTCCTACCCAGGTCTCCCAGTCTGACAGGCTTAACTGAATTCCATTGAAGCTTCTTGGGAGGCTGTGCTTATAAAGAACTCAGCGCAATAGCAAGATATGTAATTATTCCAAAACATTAGACATCGTGATAATTAATATTTTTAATCATGGCACTTTGTTTGAAATTGTGTCTGTTCCCGCCGTAGCATCTCCCTTTGGGACAAACCCAGCTACTCACCCAGAGGAACCCTTTAGAAAAGCTAATGATTCTGCTTCTTAGCATTCGTTTCTGCCCCCAGAGGCCAGTCTCCCTCTTTGAAGCTTGTCCTAGGGAAACGAGCTCTGAGATTTCTCTCTGTGTGGGAGCCATCCAGGTGCTCTCACTTACGTGTCTCGCTTTTTGAAAAGCCCAGCTTCTTCCCCATGACCCGGTTCTTGTAAGGGAGACTGGCCACTCTCCTTAAGGCTGGTCCTAGCATGTGCCCCCTCTTCTTAGGCTCCTCACCATCCCATCCATCCAGTCACATCCCTGGACACCAGGCTCCCTGCTTCTACCATAGACTTCCATTGGCCAAGTCACCCAGACCCCCTGCTGCTGACGGGTCCACTTCACTCCTTTGCCTGACCAGCCCACCCACTCCCACCATAGCTGCTCGATTTTTGGACATCAATTACCTTGATTTTTTTAGTGAAATCTGCCCAATTCCCCCTGTTAAGACTTCTTTGTACATATCGAATGGAGATGCATCACATGGCCACCATCGCAGAGGGAAAGTACTTAGGAAACGTCAGCTCCACGATCAGTGTCATTTATATTGTGATTACGCGTGACGGGTGCATCCACTTTCATGGAGCATTCATTAGGTTTCCTCTGCTTCCACCGAGAATTTCCACTAGAGCAATGTTTTATCTACTCCCACTGCCGATTGCCTGTGAAGGGTGGGCCCAATGACTGCCACGAAGGCTGTTCTTTGTCCTGTGAATCTGATTAATCAAAGGCTGCGCTCCGTAGCACAGGCCAGAAAATGCCTCTGCGGCCCCTCCTATTGGGAAGGCCTCAGCTGCTTCCAGCAAGGCGTCTAGTCCTGAGTCAGGCCCACCCGTGCTTCCAGCAAGGTGTCCGGTCCTGAGTCAGGCCCACCCATGCTCATAGAAGCAGCCTTCTTGCTCTTTGGAGGTACTCCCTTTTATGACAGTCACACATTCCTTTTAACCCAGCTATTCCCTTTGAAAAGCATCTCCCACCAAGTTACTTCCTTCCTGATAGGTTTCTTAGAGTTGGAGAGATCCCACCCAGGTCCTCACCTGACTACTGTCTGTGTTTGTGATCTTGAGGCTGCTTAAATGAGATAAGCAGCAAGAAAGAACCAAAGGCAACCCCTGGCCCCAAGGACGGGCTCACAAATAATGGTTCAGTCTAGCATTCCCTTCCTTGAGCCTCCTGTTCCCATGAATATGATAGATAACATTTCCTGAGCTCCTACCATGTGCAAAGAGCTACACGTAGACCCACCAAGGTCGGTCCAAAAAGTATCCAGCCATGCAACATGGAAATAAGAGACATTAATTGAAGAAGATGCAAGATACAGGGAACATTGTCCATAGGACAATGATGCTTTAGTCTCCTTCAAAGTAGGCACCTTGGGACCTCCCAAGGCACAGTTCTCCCGATCACCATCAGCTGCCCCATTGTATTTTCCTGAATCTCACTGGTGGTCTGAAATGTCTTCCCTTTCAAAGGTGACTTTAGTTTTGGGAAAAGCCAGAAGTCGCAGGGTACCAAATCTGGGCTGTAGAGGGGCTGAATCACCTGGGTGATATTTGATGTTTCACCAAAAAATAAAACTCTGCATGAGACGTGATGCATGAGCAGGTGCATTGTCACGATAAAACTGTCAATTACTAGTTGCCACAGCTGTGGCTTTCTGAATCATCAAAATAGTTTCTGCGAAGGAATGTTTGAGCCTAACGCAAAATTTGATGCAGATTTGTTGCTCTACTCACTCAGTCATTTTTAATGTAACGGCCACACAGTACAGGTGCTCACTCACCAGCGTCTGCTGCCCCCACTGACTAGTACAGTGAAGTCATCATTGTTCACGCATGTGCATTCCAGTCCACTCTCCTTGGCTGCCAGGTTACACGATGTTGCACAAATTGTTCTTGTATATTAACAACAGTTGGACTTTTTCTGGACAGATCTCATATAATCCTACTTAACCCTCACAATAACCATTTTCTAAAGAAGAAAACTAAGGCACATAGAAGTTAAATAATTTTCCCAAAGCCAATGAGTAAAAACATGACAGTTTTTCCTGGGTCCCAATCTTGGTGCTTCAGCACTATAATAACTCTGCCGCTGCTATATTCTGGCTGGGGAGAACACGCCCAGAGAGAGTAAAGTAACCTTCTCTCCTGATCTCTTCTAGCCTATGAACTTCAAGAGTGCCCAGACCCAGAACCCTTTGCCAATGGCATCGTGAGGGGAGCTGGCTACAACGTCGGGCAATCAGTGACCTTTGAGTGCCTCCCAGGATATCAACTGATGGGCCAACCTGTCCTCACATGTCAACATGGTGCCAACCGGAACTGGGACCACCCCCTACCCAGGTGTGAAGGTATGTCCCTCTCTCATCCCTTGGGATTTTTCTTAGGGAGACTGATCCAGAGCAGCCCTATGTCTACTTGCCTACTCCATAGGATCACCCACGCTGAGAGGTTCTGGCAAACCTTATCCATCCTGTTTTCCTATGGATGAGACCCAGCCTATCCAGGGAGGGATCCTGGGGACAGAGCTCTGAACCAGCACTAGGGAGGACCTGAAGAAGACATGGACCACATCCGAGGAAAAACATACTCAGCCATTTGGAATATACAACCCAATGAGCAGATGTCCCCTGTCGGAAAGGAAGACTCTGCATGAGGGTGTAGGAGCAAGTGGTGAGCTAAGGGGTAGAGAGGTAGAGTTAATCATCTTCTCAAACGGAGAAGAGAATAAAACCTAGAAGGAAGAAACTTCTGGTCCCCCTCATCATCTGTCCCCCTACTTATGCTCTTTCTCTTACCTGTGCCTGAGAGATCTGAATGGATAATACAAGGGACCTAGAAGTGACATGTGCCCAAGTCTTCATTAACCAGAACCAGAATGGGAGCAGACCTAGAGTTTATGCTGATTCTACCACCATCTGCTCACTTCAGTTGCATTTTTCCCTCATTTTTCACTCTTGGGGCTCAGCACTTTTCTGCAGGAAAAGCTGGGATTTGTCTTGAAAAGGGACAGCTTGGTAGGAGGACAGCGTGGTCCAGGAGAGAGTGCCCCAACTCCAGGGTCAGATCTCCCTGGGCTTCATCCATGAACCACTCTACCTCTCTGAACTTCATTTTCTTCCCTAGTACAATGGGGCTTCTCATCTCAGCTGGGAGGGTTTCAAGATGAAGTACGCAGCACAGTCACTGGCTCACAGAGAGTAAGCTTGAAGTACTAACTCTCTAAAGAAAAACAGACATTGTTTGCAGAACTGAGCTGTGCTGGTGTTAGAATGTAAGGTTGTAATTTCCAAAACTGTTAATCCCCCGGTTTGTTTTCAGATTTTCCAAACCATCCCTGTGCAAAACCAGTTCGTCATTCTGGAATTGTTGGTTGATCACGTGCTATGTGATAAGCTTCATTGTGGACTTTCTTCCTCTTATTCCTTTTTACACCCCATTCATGTTTTTACAGCATCACAGGAGAGAGAAAAGCACAGTGCTCAGTCAGACATCCTGAACCAGAAGCCCTCCTCCCTCCTGAAAAAGTTCTTCCCTTGACTTCTTTGATGCCATGTTCTCTTGCTTTTACAATTACCTTTCTGTCTGTGCCAAATCTTTAATCATGTTTTTCTTCATGTATCCTGAGGCATCTAAATCCCAACATATTCACAAGGGAACTCATCACCTTTCTGCCATCAAACTGAAATTCCCATCTAGTGAAGGTCACCTGGTTACTCAACTGCTGATATGGGCACCTTCCCTGTCACTTGTCTACCATGTTCACCAGGCCTTCCTAATTCTATCTCCTACCTCTTTCCTACGCATCCACTTCTCCCTGTCCGCTGCCTCCACCTTAGTCCAAGCCACCACTTAGATGGGGCTCCTCATGGTCTCTCAGCCTCCAGTCTTGCACTCCTCAATCCCTTTTTCACAGTGTAGCTAGAGCAAGTGTTCAAAACCATCAATACACTCCTGACACTCCCCTACTCAGAAGCCATCAAGGCGCCCCCATCCCCCCAGGGGTAAATTCCACACCCCTTAATGTAGCACACCATGTCCCTTGGGGCCTGCTCTCTGCTTACCTTCTAGTGTTTTCCACTCTCACAGACTTTACGCTCCAACTAAGCTGAAAAATTCTCAGTTTTCCCGTGTTCTCTGACCTCTGAGCACATGGTGTTCCTTCCTCAGAGAGCGTTGCTCTCCTCTCTTGCTTTGCCTGCTTAGCTCTGTGTCATCCCTCAGGTCTGACTCTAAATGTGAATCCTACCAGGAATCCTTCCCTGCACTCACAAGACCAGATGAGGAGCTCCCCTAAATGTCGCTGTGGCATTCCACCCAATGGCGCGCTCCCTGGTGCTATAGATGCCGGTGTCCATGGCGATAGCCCGGTGGACTGTGAATGCCATGGGACAGGACCACATGCTGTGCCATCCTTGCTCCCTTTTGCCTCCCCAGGCCGTGCCTGGACCGAGTGTGTGTTCAGTGCATGTAGGAGGAATGTGTGTCTGCGTCCCACTTTCAGGATACATTTACATTCCCAGGGCCTTCTCCCCTGCTTGGAAGCATTAGGATAGGGCCTATCCACATGTCTGCTTGATGTCCCATGCCAGCCAGATATGCTGGACTCCTGATGCTGGACCAGGTTCTCTTTGCCCAGAATCACTCTTCCATTCTCCTCCTTGGTCACCAAATCTGAACTCAGCAGAGACCTCAGGGACTCTTCATCCCCCTACCAAAGCCTAGGTCAGAGTGAGTCTAAAACCAGGTGTCACATTTGGGAGACAGAAGACAGAGAGAGAGAGATCCATATCTGTGTAGCAAATGCCTTTTCTGTTATCTAGAGCCTGGGTTGAACATTTCACATTTATCAGTTCACATAATCACCACACAATCCTATGAAGGGGTCTATTTTTAGTCCCATTTTACAGGTGGAGAAAAATACTAAATTTCTTGTCTAAGTTCATCTAGTCAATAAATAGTCTAGCCATCGTTGGAACCCAACCTTAGCCTCACCACAAGAATCCTCAACTCTTAAGTTAGGACCACAATTACCATTCTAAGAGTCTTAGAGCAAATAAAAAGGGAACATTCCACTTTCGTAATTTTCTTAGCTCTTCTCAGCAACAGTACTGTCGCTCTAACATCTGCCTTCCATTTCTAGGAAAGGAGAGGGGAGAGCTTTATTTAGTGGGTCCCTTTCTCCTGGACAGGTGTCATCCATGAGAAAAAGAAAGAGAATGAGGGAGGCGGGAGGCTGAAGCAGGCTCACCGAGGCACCTGCACTGAAGATCGGGCCGGGTGGGCAGGGCTATGTTGGGACTGGTGAGGGAAGTCAGGCCGGACCATCTGCAAACTTACCACCTCTGCCCATCCCGCCCCATCTCCTTGGACAGAATGCCTTGTGCTGGGAGCTGGGACTTCGTTAGGAAGTCATCAGAATTCTCAGCTGGGAGGTGGTCTCCTGCACTCACCTGTGTTCATGTTCCCTCTCTGCAGTTCCCTGCGGTGGGAACATCACCTCTCCCAATGGCACTGTGTACTCCCCTGGCTTCCCCAGTCCATACTCCAGCTCCCAGGACTGTGTGTGGCTGATCACCGTGCCCATTGGCCATGGCATCCGCCTCAACCTCAGCATGCTGCAGACAGAGCCCTCCGGAGACTACATCACTGTCTGGTAGGGCCAGCTGCCATGGCGACAGCCAGTAAGGGAAGGGCATTGGCTGGGCTCTAAGCTGGATTACCCATCTGTTTGTTCAGCCCACTGAATGAATGAGGGGTCCACTTCCCTTAGCCCTTAATGGCTCCTTGAAGGGAGAGTAATGGGAGGGCAGTGGTTCCCAATCTGGAGTCCCGCTAGGGGGCCCTGAAAGAACCAATGAGTGGGTGAATGGGAGTGGGCACAGGCAGTCAGAGTTTTCTCAGTATTTCCAGAGTCTAAACAAGAATCCTCCATTTACCTGTAATAATTTACCCAGACTAATGAAAGAGCTTCGGGGTGGAGTTTTGAGAAGTCTCATGCTGAGCCACACTGTCCAACAGAACTTCCTACAGTGATGGACATGCTCTATGACTGTGCCATCTGACGTGGCAGCCACCAGCTACCAGTGGCTGTTGAAGATCTGAATGTGACTGAAGTGCCAGAGGAGCTGATTTTTCAACTTCACTTAATTTTAAATAATTTAAATGGAAATAGCCATGTGTTGCCTAGTAGTTACCAAATTGAGCAGCTATACTTTGAGTTATATAGTTAGACTATCTCAAGTTCATTTTAAAATAGGAATGTGAATTATTAGTTGATAGGTGCAGTTTCCTAGACAGGTTTTTCCAAACCACTTGATTTTTGGACAAAGATATGATTGTGAATTCCTTTTTGTTTGAAGGTCACTGTCATTCTGGGAGTCAATAGGGGACAGTGGGATTCTCTTCCCCACACTCCCAGGGAGAGGGAGCTGCAACCAGACTGCCCTGGATTAATTTCCAGCCCGATTTCCAGGCAATGGCTAAGCACAAATGGAAGGGACTAGATGAGTTTCCAGGGAAGAAATCCTTTGCCCAGAAAGGTGACATGCTCTGTCTCTGCCTGGGGGACAAGGAATGGGGGCTGGCATAGACAGCAGCATGAGCTTCCTGCACGCCTTCTGTCACCCTGTTCCAGTGCTGCCTGGCACTGAGAGAACCTGCCCTGTGGCTCAGGTGGGAGCATTGTCCTGGGAGCCCATCAAGGAAGCTGGGCTGGTGAAGAATCGGGTGAATGAGGAATCAATATGGGCTTCACCAACCCTGTCGGCTTTCTTGGGAGACCACGTTGGGAGAGATTGCAGAGAAGTGTTTAGAACATTGAGGAAGGACAATGTTGGGTGCAAGAAAAGTCACAGCCACCCACACCTGGCCTCTCTCAAGACCACTGATGGCAGCGGGTAGAGCAGGCAGCCATAGGGACTTGTGACATGCCAGGACCTTCTTTCCTACTACAGGGATGGGCCCCAGCAGACAGCTTCGAAGCTTGGAGTTTTCACCAGGAGCTTGGCCAAGAAAATATTGCATAGCTCAACCAACCAGGTTCTGCTCAAGTTCCACCGAGATGCAGCCACGGGCGGGATCTTCGCCATAGCCTTCTCTGGTCAGTATGGAAACCTGGCCTGCTGGGGATAGCGAGGCTGGCCTTGAGCCCGGCTTCGCTATTCCCAGTTGTGTGACTCTGAGTGACTTACATAGCTTCTTAGCCTCAGTGCCTTCAAAGTTATGAGAATTAAATGTGTTAGCCTAGTGAACTCTACCAGCACAGGGCTCTATAAATGTAAGTTTACCTTCTCCTCCACACTACTAGGGCAGAGAGGTACATGACATTGACCCTTGCTGCCAAGGTCAAGATTAGGGCGGCAGAGTGAGGTTTCTCATTCCCACTCATTCACATCAACTCATTGGCTGGCTAACCACCTACCTGTGCCATAGCTTTTCCCTTAGCACCTTCTAGAGGGTCACCCCACTCCAAAGGAGCCCAGGGCCTCTGTTGACTTCACAGGACATACTGTGCATAAATGAAGTCATGGAGAGTTCAAGCAGGAGGAGAATGAATGATTCAGGGTGGGTTTGTTCTTATTGACAGCCAGTTTTCTTCTAAGATTTCAAAGTTATGGATCTGAATATTTCCTCATGTTTGTCATAGTGGACACAGCACAGAGAAACTTCAAGAAAGTTCTGGGTGGCCTTGCGCTCATCTATGGGATAATCCTCTGTGTTTATAATTTTCAGAGCATCACATATATTTGAACTGGAAATCAGGAGAGATTGACTTTATACCTTGAGCCAGGTGTGTGATCTCATGCAGGTCTCTCTCCAATTTGAGAGCTTGGATTCTTCACCTGTACAATGAGGGGCTCAAGTTTGTGGTTTGTAAGGATTCTGTGGGGTAGTGAGGCAGATAAGATATTGTTACCCTCTTTTTACAAAAGAAGAAATGAAGGCCCAGGAAGGCT
>PVJI01008494.1:0-70866 GCA_004026765.1 Micronycteris hirsuta
TTTTTAGGATTGACCAAATTAAAATAGATTCTAAGCTCTTTGAAATCAGATACCGTGTTGTTATTTTCTTTGCATTGCTAGAATCTAGCCTAGTGGACAAGATAGTCATAGGCATTCAATAAAATTTTCTGATTAATTTAATAAATAACTTACGGTCAAACTGGAATTCTATTTGATTTCTCACAGTTATTCACTCGACAAGCATGTGTGTGTACCTACTATGTGTCAGGCACTATTTGGTATACTATTTTGGATACATGGAGTAGATAAAGCATGACATCCATGGCACTTTCAGAGCAGAATTTATAGAAAGCATTTAAGAGGTAATTTGTAACCTAACCTAGGGGTGCTATCACAGTAGGGAAAGTGCATACAGTTTTGGGCGGCCACAGCAAGGGAACATAACCTCGAACAGAGAGTTATTCCAATACTGCCTTGTTTAGAAACTTGGGGCTGTAATGAACCTCTAGATACACTTACAGAGTTGGAAAGCCATTTGGCATGGGTAGCCCCACTGTATTAGCCCTTCCAGGTTGTGATAACCAAATAACACAGACTGGTCAGCTTATAAACAACAGAAATGTTTTTCTTACAGTTCTGGAGGCTGGATGAGATGAAAGCGCCAGCTTCATGGGGTGAGAGCTCTTTCTCTGGTCACAAACTTCTCTCTGTCTCCTCCTGTGGTGGGAGGGGCTAAGAGCTCCGAGGGGTCTCATTTAAGGAAGGCCACTGATGCCATTCGGGAGGACTCCACCCTTATGACCTAAGCATTTCCCAAAAGACCCATCTCCTAACTCCGTCATTTGCGTATTAGGATTCCAGCATTGGGGGATACAAACATCCAGCCCATAGCACCCACTCTCTGCACTCTAATGCAATGTTCTCCTCAACATCATAACACAATGTCCCTATGTAGCATTTATTGTATGAGTTCAGAAATGTGACAGATCATGAATGAACTGCATATCCTGTGAAACACGTCTTCCTTCAAGCTGCTCTACTACCTCGTGGGTGAAAATCAAGATTATTGGGAGCTAATGGAAGCACATTTTGGGTACCACCATCAGGATACACGTGTCAGACGTTCCTCCTCAGCGTAGCACTTGTGCTTGGTCATTGTGCTTACCTGCAAGTCTCAGGAAAAAGTTATGCAACAAGAATTTATATAGATAACAACAGTGAAATAAAAGTATATTTGGATGAAACTTCCAGATAAGATCGTGCTGCTTTATGCACACTTGATTAACTCTTTGTAAAGCAAATGAACAGTGTGCTATTTTTTAATAGAACAAATTCAGTGACTATTCAAGTGTGTGTGTGTGCAATGCTTTTGCAGGAGCTAGACCATTCTTGGTAGACCCTAAAAATAAAACCAGTCAACAGACACCTTGAATCTTTGCATACTAGAAATGTCATATACTACATATTTTATTCTCTCAAAATAGACTGAACAGAGGGGAATCCTTTGACTGATTGGATCTACATGATTCCTACACCGAATGAAGCTCACTATAGGACAGGTCTCTGTTTGGGAGGAACAATCCCTTCTAGAACCCTCTGACACTTGACTTCAGCATCTAGTGATCTCAAGTCACTGACTTGTGCCTTGAAAATAAATTTAGTAATGAAGAAAGTCTCCAGTCCTCAGCAATAGACAGGCTATTGTCCACTATCCAAAGCAGGTGTTTTTTACTAAATGAGAATGAGCACAGATACTAGGAGTAGTTGTGGACCAATTAGATCATTCAGGTTGACCACAGGTTCAAAATAAACCGCAAATCCTTTTGTTCTGTTTGATTTGTTTGTTTTTTACATTTTGAGTCTTCTATTGTACTTATGATCAACTGTGACTATGAGTAAAAGCAAAAGTGAAGCTTAAACTTATTTTGGTATACTCTGTTTTATTTTATATGTTTTAACTTTAAAGACTTCTTCCTAATAATTTAGTGGAGAAAAAAATAGCCATTATGACAAATGGATGCTGATGCAATTGGGTGTCTATATGCAAACAAACACAAGAAATCTATATCAGACATTGTATTAAAAAGTAACTTAAAATGGTTAAAAAACATACAGAAAAGTACGAAGATTCTAGTAGAAAAAACACAGGAGAAAACCTTTGAAATTGGGAGTTAAGCAAACATTTCTTAGCTATTACAACAAATCAGGGTGCATAAAAGAAAAATAATATATTTCATCATAATTAAACATGTCTATTATCCAAGAAGCAATGTTAAGGGAACATAAAGACAAGCCACAGACTAGGAGAAAATACTTGCAAGTTGCAAATCTGATTTAGAATGTATAAAATATACATAATAAACTTCCAAAATTTAAGAAAACAAGTGGCTCGTTTTTCAAAAATGGATATGCAGACATCTCACTAAATAAGATGTATAAAATATGCCCATGACAAGAAGTTCAACATCATTTGTTACTATCGACACGCAACTTAAAACCATAATGTGATACCACTCTGCATGTGGTGTTACAATGGCTGACCATGCCAAGTGTTGGTGAGAATGTGGAGGCACCAGGACTCTTCATCACTGCTGATGGGAAGTTTCTTACAAAGGCATTCGCCTTCCATATGAACCGTCTACTCTGCTCCTAGGTTTCTCCCAAGAGAAAAAAAAGCATGTGGTCAAACAACGGCTATACATAAATGTTTATAATGACTTTATTTGCAAATGCCCAAAGCTGGAAACAACCCAAATGTCCATCACTGATAAATAGATAATAAAATGTGGTATAATTATACAATATAATACTACTAGCATTTAAAAAAAAAATGAACTATTATTGATTCATGTTATAATGTGTGTAAGTTTGAAAGTACTTATGTTAAAAATAAGACATGAAAAATTAACTTACTGAATTATTGCATTTTTATATCATTGAATAAAATGAAACAAACATTAGCAGACTGTAAATCAGTTGTGGCCTAAAAGACAGATTTAGAGAGAGGGATTATAAAAAGGCAAAAGGAAACCTTTTGGAGTGATGGTTGAGTTTGTTACTTTCATTGTGGTGATGGTTTGAACTATAAATTTGCACAATCTAAATATGTGCAGTTATGTATGTCAATCACACTGCAACAGAGTTTTCTTTTGTGGAGACTGAAAATCTAGAAGTCACCTGACTTCTGAAATCCTGCACTTCTAGAAGTGGTATTATTCTAAGAGATGCCTTCTCAAGCTCATGTTTTATATTTATTCATATAAATATTTCTCGTATCCACGCCATGTCTGTATGCATATACATATAACATATGTATATGTAAACAGATGTAAATTATCTATATAATTTGCAGACTATCTCCATACCAACAAACAGATGGTTTCGACTACCTGCTTATCGCTGAATCCCTTTTATTTCTGACCAGGCATTTAAAAATATTTAAAAATACCATAGTGACAAAAGCTGCTAATCACATGTGGACAATTTCTCTCTTTTCCCTCTTTCCCTGGGAGAAAAGAAAAATTTAAAGGCCATAATCAAGAACTCTGAAAAGGATCCCTTTGTGTCAGATAAGTTTAATAGCAGCATAGTCGTGAACTTGAAATCAGAGCTTTGCAATCCTCTCATGAAAAGTAACTTGTAGTACTATCTTCTTTATACTCTGATTCTACAGAGCTGTAAGTTTTTTTTTTTTTGACATTTTATGGTTAATCAAACGCAAAACAATAATGATGCCATGAAATCTGAAAAAGATATTGCCAATGCATAAAACATAAAATTTTTATTCAGAAAACTGAGTGAGATAGCAGCTGAGTTTTTCCTTTTAAAGAATAATGGACAGGAATTGGGTCAATTTGATTTCACAATGACTCTTAATCAGGGAGGCACTCAAATTTATGGGTGGAGCTTTTTCAAAATATTCGTGTGTCGACCCCCATTTCACATCCATTCATTTGAGAAAATGAGGACAAAACCTAGAAATGGCCCCAATGGCATTTTAATTTAAACTGGCTGTAAACAAACACTGATTTAGAAAAACAGAAATTAGAGAGAAATATGTCCCCATAACTATATAATGGAAGAACCACAATGATCTCATCAGCTTTCTTTCAGACATTAGAATAAACAGCATAACCTTGGCCACGGAACAAATTATGTTCCAGTTGATCCCCAAACAAGAGTATTGATAAAGTGGCATCTCAACCTAATGGGAGGAAAGGTGTAAACTATACAAATGCCTTTATAGCAGAAAACTTCACCGTGACTGCATGCTTACATCCCCAAAACCGGATATCATAGATTTAAGTGTTTGGATTTCCATAATGATTTCAAGGCAGTATCAGTTCTGCGCACAGAGAATCATTGGGTTGGGCTCATGTTAATCTATTGAGCTGTGATATGAACATAATGCTTGCAAACCTCAGTAGCGCTGGAGCTATAGATGTTCACAATGCATTGAGTTATCCAATGCAGAGAAGCTGGACAACTTTAGAGCTTGAGAGTATTTCACATGTTTTATTTGTAGTGTTTGTTTCCCATAGGGTTTATAACTTGATTGATAATCTGAACCCAAAACTCTATGGTAAATGATATATTTTAAATATTTTCTATTTGATGCTCATTATGGCACTGTGGTGTATGTGTTAATATCACATTTACACTTGAGAACACTGAAATACAGAGAAACCATGGTCTTGCCAAAGGGAACCCATCTTCAAAGAAGCAGAACCAGGGTTTTGATTTATCTCTGTTCAATGGCAAACTTCTACCAGCTTTGCTTGAATTTTGATAACTATCCAGCAACAAACCTGCGTTTACAGCCCAAGCTTCTTGAGGAATCCTAGAAGGTGCAAGGCTTTCTGCCTCTCAAGATAGCCCTGGTCTGTTGTGCTCTGGGGAAGCTAGGAAAGTCCTAGGGCTCTTGGGAACCTAAGCATTTACTCACCTAAAGGATCAGCAGGAGTCCCAATGTTCTGAAATGGAGTCTTTCTTCCATGAATCCCTGGAGTATGATACAACTCTAAAGCACGCTCAGGAGGAAACAAGGTGATGTTAAAGAGAAGACGAGAATGGCTCTGCCATCACGTCTGAAGGGGGACGTCAAGGAAAAACAAATGCAACAGGACGACCCTCATGCCCATTGCTTCCACACGATGTACTCTAACACGAGTTTAACTCAGATGGAGTAATCACCACTTTCACCCTGGATTTCTGAACCTCTGCGTATGCAGTGTTTTCTATATTAACACGTATCATGGTTAATTTGATCTGTCACCTTGACTGGCCATGAGGGCCCAGATTAAACACTATTTCTGGGTGTGTCTGTAAGGGTGTCTGGATGAGATCAGCATTTGAATTGGTGGATTCAGTAGATTGTTCTCCCCAATGCGCGTGAGCCTCATTCAGTTGGTTGAGGGCCTAAACAGAATAAAAGGCATAAGAAAGAAGAATGCTCCCCTTTTCTCTCTGCTTCACTGACTGAACTAGGACATCTTGTCACATCTTCCCTGGCCTGTACAAGGCTGGAACTTATACCATTGGCTCTGCTCGCGCTCAGACCCGTGGACTCAGACGGACTTGCACACGGGCTTTCCTGGGTCTCCAGCTGCTGGACAGCAGACTGCAGGACTCCCCAGCCTCCGTCATCATGTGAGCCAGTTGCTCGTGATAAATCTCCAGGATATATGCATTCAGTTCTTTTCTTGTGATTGTAAAAGCATTGCCTGATTTCTTTACAGAAAAAGCGTCTACCTCTAAAGGTGAAGTGTTAAACGGTTGTGTCCATACACGGCTAATAGTCACCTCATTTCGGCTATGAGAACTCTAGAGACAAAATGGGTCATTAGGCTGCCATAAAATGTGGTCTAAAGATGTCATTTATTTATCACTACTCTGATTATGTGTTCATTTCAATAGCTGATTACTACATTGTCTGGAATATTAATCAGTAGCTAGTTAAACAATACCTCTGATTTGGTTTAGAAGCACTTGGGAAGGAATGAGAAAAAAATGTATCAAATTCCCACTGGTAACCAAACCCCGAGGATCATTGCTAAAATCTTGCCAGAATTTGTTTTGACATTGTCCTAAAAATAAGATTTCTGAAATTTAGGGAAACCAAATTATTTCATTTAGCAATATTTGTACTATGTGCCAATAAAGAGTAGACATTCATATTTTGTGCAAAGAGAAGTCTTTGGCAGGACAGCATCATAACTGAGAGCAATTTTTGTAAGAAAACTCAAAAAACACAGACAACATGATATATAACAATTTCTTTAGGTTCTTCAATGATAGCAAAATTCCCCTAGGCAGATCATGGATTTTCTCCTGTTTCAGTTATAAATTGCTATAAACAAAAACAATACAAAATGTAGTAGCATAAAACAACACATTATTTCTCATGCAACTTTGGATCGGCTGGACAGCTCTTTGCTGTTCTCCCCTTAACTGCAATCAGTGCAGGAGCCAACATGGCAGCCCCCCTGGTGGTGTTAGCGCCTCTTCTTCCAGGCAGGAGGGTCAACCTTCCCATTTTTATTCCATCACTAGTCCTCTCTTATTTATCCTGACAGAGCCTAAGAAGTGCAAATAAATTTGTGATGTCAAATAGAAGTTCTAATTTGTAAAATCATATCAAAGATCCAGGCTAATTCTTATCCAATTCATAAATTATTTATAAATAAATTTAAGTGCTTCTACATATTTTTGCTTTGATGGCAGTGTTTTGTGTCGAGGAACAAATCAATGAGTTCTTATATATTATTTGTTTTGTAATTGGTATTTGAAAGTTATAATTACTATAATAAAAAATGTAAGCATTAAGTTTAAAAATAGAATATAAGTGGATTTCAAATTTAGGTTTAAAACACAACCATTAGATAAAAATAAATCCTGAACTGTCATTGAAAGATATAGAAATAGTATTTTTCATAAGCACTGCAATGTAAAATCCCAGGTGATGGTGTTTATATACTTATTCTTGATACTTATTAATAGAACCAAGAGAAGTAGGGGATTATTTTCATGTGGCAACAACATTATTCTTATTTTTCAACATAAAATCACCTACTATTAATAAAGACATTTTCAAGCACAAGAACATATTTTTGCTATTTCATTCATCTCTGTACTGAAAACTATTGGTTGCTCATTATTGATTTGAAGATAATCTATTGTTTTAGAGGAAAAGAAGTTATCAGTGTTGGCCAGTAGAAAAAGTATGTGCAAGTCAGTGTAAACAAAGCGATGAGTGCAGGTTACAAACACCTTAGGGAGAGCAATTCCTACATGGGTTCTGTTTGAAGACATTCTTTGATGACAAATATGAAGAAAAGCAAAAATCCACTTGATCTTGAGAAAAATGGAACATAAGGGTCAAGTCAAATGTAACAGCATATATTGCACTCATTCTCAGTAGCCATGGCAATGAGGGATACTTCCCATGGTAAAATGAATTCAAATAATAGAAACACTCATTAGAGGTGAAACCAGGTGCTCTCTGTGCTGTCAGGGCAGGGTGACTGACAGAAAAGGAAATAATTCATGTGGCCATCAGTAAAGTTTTCATAAGAGAAACTGATATTTAAGTTGCGTCTTGACCCGCACGTATGAGTTAGACCAGATAGGTTGTTATGACGGAGAATTCATGGAAAGAAGTCCCCTCGCTGAAGCAGGATTACCAGCTTTTGTCAGTATAAAGAAATTGTAAGTATTTTAATTGTCACCTGCCATGTGCACACCATGCTCAAAAATTTGAATTGGCATACAGCAAAAAAATATATATATATTGAATTAGTCTATATCTGCATATTATGAGAACTAATATTCTGACTAAATGAAAGATGCCTAAGCATTAAAGCAATTAAATACAATGAATTAATTACTATAATACTATAACATTATAATATTATATTAATTAATTAGGTCCTATATTTCAAATTGAGTTTCATGTGGCTTTAGGGCTGGGGTCACAAACTGGAGGAGATAAGAGTTGGTAATGTATCCATTATCAATGGCTAAATAACAAACAATCCAAAATTAGTGGTTTAAGCAATGGTGATTCATTTTTTCCTTATGATTCTGTCAGAGGGCTGGTTGGTTTACCTGCTGGACTTAGCTGGGGTCACTAGTGTGGCTGCATTTTGCAGGGGGAGAAAGGCAGACAGAAGCAGAAGCTGTCATGAAGGGTACCTTGGTTCCCTCCCTACAGTCTCTGCACTTTGCTTACTCGGCCTTTCTCACAGCACGAAGATCTCCAGGCAGCAGACTGAATGGACGTCTTCTGAAAGCAGAAACTACAAGCGGCTATAAAGATGAGCTTCGGAAGCCTCGCAGTCTCCCTTTGGATGCGTTCTAGTGGTCAAAGTCAGTCAGAAGGTAGGCCAAGTTCATAAGGAGGCTGTGGGAATAAAAACCTAGGTGATTATGAGAATGCTAAGCTCTCCTCCTGAAAGGCATGTGGGGTGTGAGCTATTGTTATGGGCTTCTTTGAAAAATAATCTACCACCATAAACTAGTAGAATTAGCTACATTTTTTCTGATGTGTCCATCACACCCTCTTGCCTTATACCAGGACTCTTTCAAATGCCTGTCCTCAAAAGTGTTGCTTTTCTAACCCTAGTTTTGAGAATCCTCATTTACTTATTAGAATTCAGATATATGGAAATAGTACAATAGAGTGTCTATCAACTCTTTCTTTTAAAGGTTCTGAAGAAAATTTATCAGCTCTCATCAACTAGAGGATGATTAAATAGTAGTAACAGTTTTTGACCTACGAAAAACAAGACAAAGTTATTTCCCAGAAATAATATTTATTTAGTTAATACTACCCTTCAAAACAGAGGTCCCCACAGATATTTACAATCAGGGTAAGAGGATTTAAAATATAGTCAAACTGGTTGGAGAACAGTGTTAAATACAGCAGCAGGGGAGGAGGCGATGAAGGGCAGGAGCTAGAAAAGCTTCTTTTGACTTTGTACAACTTCTCTCTGGCAGCTAGGGAAGAAGCGAAAGAAGGAGATGACAGAGAGGCGAGATCACTCATTATCTCATGATTAAAGATGCCACAGAACTCAGAACAAAATTACTGAACTGACGGTCGTGAAGCATGGGTTTGACTCACTTCTGTTTTTCTGTGGGATATTTCATTTCATTTTGTCTGTTTGTAGGATGAGTTACATTAAGCTTCAAATTCCATGAGAGAAATCTGGCTCAGAAGCATTTTGTAAATATTGTGACACTAAGTCTATAGCAAAATCACTGCAGCCGAGTTTGTAAGAAAATGCTATTGAAGTGTTAGAAAGTGTAGGTGACAGCCACAGCAAAGATAACGACTTTAAATTGAGCATACAAGTTTAGGCCTATACATTTGGAACAATCAGGTTATTCATTTGATTTTAATCAAATAAGCTGCCTGACAATATGATGACCTTGATTTTGTGAAATCCTGGATAAGATTTTATGTCTCAGAAGATAATTTCTAGGACTCATATGGCATAATATACTGCAGTTTTCTGGTAGTCTATTACTGGTTTCCAGCAAAGTTGTTGTGTGCCCATTTTGTAACAAAAAGGCTTTAAATATAATCTCCATTATAAATATAAATTTATAAGAAGACAGAGATATGCCAAGACTTTGTATTTAGTAATATTCATAATAAAACAGGATAATGCATCTCCTGGTCTCACATGTTAAATAAGTGAAAGAAATCCAATCCTTAGGGATGTAGCACGGTACAATTTTGAGATAAAACCCTCAGATGCTTCTACTAATATGATCCAATAAAACTATGCCCTAAAATAGCAAATGTGGGCTTCATTTCATCATAAAAATTAAAGTATGAATTAAACTTTTATATCACTTTTTGTCTGAGACCTCTACAATGTTTCTGACTCTTGATTTCCACTTATTTTCAATGATCCCACTACTACTTGCCCTTTACATTAAAAAAAAAAAAAAATCCTTTAGTGCCTGCCTCTAATGCAAAGTCCAAACCCATGAGCATGGAAACACAGGCAGCCTTTACTTCCGGTCAATCTAATTTTTTTCTGCCCAGGTACAGCTTCCTAAGCATGTGCTCAGAGCAATTTAATTTTTTGTGCTTTGAAATTGCTGTCTTCAAATGTTTACCGATTTCACCTTCAATTTCGCATTTGTAGGTGAAGTCCAATGAGATAATGTACCAGAGGATTGGACACTGGGGTCACACATGGTACATCCACCGGCTCCAGAACAGGATCTCAGCCTCCCAGACCCCACACAGTGTCCTCTGCCCCAACACGGGGGGTGATGACTGGGTTGTGATCATGGAATCAGGCTTGCATTTCATTGTCTTCTCCTGTGGCCCTAGCAGTGTCCTTGCTGTGGGTTCGGGGAGAGTAAAGGAAGGTGGGGGTCTGGCGCACTTTGTGTGGCGCTCAGGACAGAGCAGAGTGGTGGCTGCCACATCTGGGCAAGCAGCACCAAGGGCCATGTGCCTGATGACTGAAAGGATGGCCCAGTGGGAATCTTGATCACAACCCTGATCCAGGTACACAGAGCACACAGCTCATTCCTGCATGAAAGATGCTACCTCTTAGGGAACAGGACAGCGGGCCTGTGAGAAGGGCACCCCTCCCTACTCCCACACGTGCTCCCAGAAAAGGCTGTGCATTTCCATTCTGCACTGGGCTCTGCAAATTATGTAGATGGCCCTGACTATTCTTTATCTTTTCCCTACCTCTGATTATACTGAAGTATTTTGGGTTTCTCAAGTATAATACCTTTGTACATTGGTGGTATCATTTTTTCCTGTAATAGGTTTACCCCACTTGAATATCTGGAAAAGTCCTATTCATGCTTAACATAGTACAATCATAGATACCTCTCTGGTAAATCTACATCCTCCACCTGTATTCTCCCAAATAGATTTAGGTACTCCCTCATGTTGCTCCAAAATAATAGTGGACACTCCTGTTTGGCATTTAACATTTTGTTTGTACATGCATGCCCTTGCCTTTATTCTGAAGGGCAAGGCCTGTTTTATTGCAACCCCAGAATCAAGCCCATGCTGGTCTAATAATAAATATTTGCTGAAAACCAACATGTATCCCTAATTATAATAATGTATATTATTTACAATATCTTGGTATTACTTTGAATAACTTTTCCATACTATGTGGCTCTCAGTAAAAATTTTGCATAGCTATTAAGTCTATTTAATGTGAAATACAATTTCTCGAGAGTGCTATTTTTCCATTCTCATTCAAGAAACATTTCATAAACACATACCCAAACTTACATATATATATATAAATACAAGCAGTTGGTTTGCTAAATATTTGGCCTTACTGAGGGCAACTAAAGAATATTAGCCAATTCATGTATTGTTTTTGTTCACTTTATTTTAAACTTAAATGTCTGTTAGCTTAAAACAACAACTAACCCTGAATAAAGTGTGCAAATTTAGATAAGTGATTTACATAATACTAAGGATATGACTCATGAAATGAATTGTGAATTCACTTGTTGTGTTTAGTATTAGATTTACTTCAAATGAGTTATTCTGTTTCTAATGATTACATACAAGCAGCAGCTCTATTTTAAATTTATGATTAATATATGGTTCTTGAATTTATTCTTTTTAGACATGAGATTTTGAATCTTTAGTTATTTGAGTAATATTATCTCAATTTTTGCTTTGTGCTTGTACCTCCTATATGATTAGCTATCAATATATATGTATAATATAAATTATCTTACTTTTAATGTATTTATTTTAAAGGAGATGCATTCAACACCACTCAAAGTGGAAAACCTGTATTGCTTCCCAGGAATCAGAAGTAAGAGTAAATATGATTTCAATATAATTATAGTAATGTGATGCATTTAAAAATAAACAATGAAATGCAAATAAGACTACATATAATTAATTGTTTTCAAAAGAAAAAAAGTCATACTTGAAAGCAAAGTCCTGAGTGAGAGAAACTTTTTGTAATCGGTCGATGCTAAGGATAATCAGTTCAACATTTAGTTTTTATAAAGAGACGGTTTTACAACAATTAATCCTCCACTGTTTTTGGAGCCCCCGCTGTGTGCCATTCTCATCATCATCAGATAATTCTGCTTTTCTGTCATGAGAGTCTCTGACACGCAGAATTTTGATTCCCTGTGGATGTGGGTCTAGGCGGCACAGAAAACGTTCTGAGTTCTCTGCTCATCACACAGCCAGGTTCATGCAGCAGCTCCCCATCCGGTAAGGATCGGCCCACCTCCCTGAATTCCAGTAAGGGCAACGTGGCCACACCGGTACAGACTGATTTTAGGCCTGCCTTGCTTTTAGAAACATCTTGAATGTCCCTCTAGATTTCTCTCCAAAAAAGTTAGAAGCCATCTGTTCTAGAAACAGTAGCTGACGCTGGAAGAGAGCTGCCCAAACTGTGGCACAAGCAAGAAATAAATCTTCGTTGTGACAAGCCAGTAAGATTTTAAGTTTTGTTCATTGCTATAGCTGGTCCTAGACTATCCTAAGTGTGTGGAGAAAAGCAAATGGTACTTCAAAGCTTTCCCTGATAAGGATAGTAGATTCTGGCAATTAACTCATGACCAAAATGATGTAAGTGAATGCTGTTCAACAAACTTTGCCACAAGAAAGCATCGGAAATGATTATTGGAATATATTCTTCTGGATGCCAAATTATTTATTAATGCTGATGTATAGTGAGAAAATATTTCTTACCTGTTAACTACTTCCATGGGTTTTAGTAAATTCATATGGAAGTTGTTAATCATGTTTTAAGTGTGCATTCATAATATCTCGAAAATGTTCAGAAGAGTCGATGAGTTTTTCAGACATTGGGTGTTTTGTTGAAATTTTTATAAAATTGAATAAATTAGTAAGGTTAGAGGGCATATTCACAGTGCCCTAGATTTATTATGTTTAAAGTAAGATTCAGTTAGTTTGATAGTGACAACCCCAGTGTAGTAAGCCACACACTTGTCTGTGCTTTACCTTACCCACTTACTTGATTCTCTTGGTTACTTCACAAGTCAGGTACTGTTATTCACCCCATTCCACAAATGATAAAGCTGAATCTCATTACTTGGATTGTAAAGTGAAGAGCTGGATTCCGGAGCTGCACTCTTGGCTCATGTGACCTCCAGTCCCTGTGGGTACTAGACCTGCCCCTACAGGTCTGGGTTAGCAGCGGTCCCTGGGTATCAGTGATGACCCTCACTGAAAAAGCCAACACATTCTGTGCATGTATGATTTCACGTGTTTACTTGTGAGATATGGCCTCTGATTACTTGCTTTCAGTAAATTAACAAGAGTTAATCCTTTGCTTTGTTTAATTTCTTTTCTTTAATAGTGTGATAATACTTTAATAGTTTCACATGCATCTCTAAAGATTAGTAGATACAATCTTTTTAAATTTTTTTATTGTTGTTCAAGTACACTTATCTCCATTTAATTTGTTTGTTTAATTTCTAAGGCAAAATTTGGAAATAAGTCATTTGATTCAAACCAGCTTTTTAGTCACTAGATTTGATAGTTTCTAGACATGAATTAATTCATCATCCCAGAATCCGTGCATATAAAAAATCTTGGAAGCAAGTGTGTAAGCAATGGCCTATGGTATTACAAGAGCACCACATGACATTTTCTTGTCGCCTATTCTGATATTACCAGTAACTTTGTATTTTGCTGTTTATTCTTTGGAGTAAGAGAAATAAACCAATTACTAATGCCTAGAACAATGTAATTCTTACGTTCAGACACATGTACAATCTGATTGAGGTTGAGATCGGGTTACAAATAAAGTTCCAGTTATAAATGGACTTCTGGCCCAAATTCATCTGACATAGGTTATTTTTCCAGATTTCAATTATTAGAAATCATGGTATTGGTTCTTAAGAACAAAGGGTCAGGTATAAAACTCAGAAGCCTATTTACCTCTAACCTATCCCAATTAGGTCAAAGATATTCCTGAGAAAACTGAAGGTATTAGCACCACCACAACTGACTTTTTTTCCCAGTCTTACTAGAGCAAAATGCTGGATTCTCAAAAATTATGTTGGATTACTATAAGCCAACCAGACATTGACTCCAATTAAAGATGATGTTTCTGACATAATCAGTTTTTTACAGAATATTACTGTAACACCATGAATTTAAAGTGTAATTACTTGTTTGATTTTTCAAAGACTTTGATGCCATTCTTTTCAACTCTCAGAGGCAAGATTATCTCAGAGCCGGAGCAAAGTTAAATGCTTCCTTCATGACCTTGGATGTTAAATGAACCTGTATTCTTGAGATAAATCTCACTTGGTCATGCTGTACAAATCTTTCTGTCTGGAAAAAGTCCAGCCATTGTTAATATAAAGAGAATGGTTTGTGAAACATTCATGTAACCTGGCAGCCAACAGCGTGGACTAGAATGTGCATGCATGGACAATGACACCTTCACTGTACTAGTCAGTAGGGGTGGCAGACACCATTGAGTGAGCGTGCGTACTGTGTGGCTATTGCATTCAATGACTGAGCAAGTAGAGTAATGAACTGGCATAAAATTTTGTGTTAAGCTTGAGCATTCCTCCGCAGAAACTATTTGGATGATTTAGAACGTCACAGCTATGGGCACCTGGTGATTGGCAGCTTCATCACAACACACCTGCTCATGCATCACGTCTCATACAGAGTTTTTTTGAGAAACATCAAATAACACAGGTGACTCAACCCCCCACAACCCAAACTTTGTTCCCTGTAACTTCTGGCTTTTCCCCAAACTAAAATCACCTTTAGAAGGGAATAGATTTCAGTCCATCAGTGAGATTCAGGAAGATACAACGAGGCAACTGATGGTGATGGGAGAACTGCAGGAGGTCCCCAGATGCCAATTAAAGGGGACTGAGGCGTCATTGTCCTATGTACAATGTTCCTTGTATTTTGTATCTTCTACAATAAAAGTCTCTATTTTTCATATTACATGGCTGGATATCTTCTGGACAGGCCTCAAATGCTAGATTTTGTTTGCTAGTTTTTGTTGAAGGCTTTGTGTAAAACAAAAGAAGAAAAAGAAATATTGATCTATAGTATATTATTCATTTGATATTTTGCCTGGTTTGGTCGTCAGAATAACACTAGTCTCATAAAAATGAGTTGGAAACTTGTCCCTTTCTCTTCTTGTGAACGATTGGTATTAATTATTCTTTGAATGTGTGGTAGAATTCATTACTGAAGCCATCTGGCCTGGATAATTCTATGTGGGAAGTTTTTAAAGTACTAATTTTATATTTTTATTTGCTACAGATTTGTTCATTATTTTCTATTTTTTTCTTGAGTAAATTTTAGTTATTTGTACCTTTCTAGGAACATATTAAATTTATCTAAATTACATAATTTGTTGGTATACAGATGCTAATTGTACTCCATTGAAATTCATTTCATTTCTGTGAGGTTGGTAATGTTCCTACTTTCATTATCTTTTTTGAATTTTAGTAATTGGACTTTTCTTTTTTTTTCTTGGTCACAGTAGCTAAAGATTTGTCAATTTGGTTGATCTTTCTAAAGAACCAGCCTTTGGTTCACTGATTTATGCTTTTATCTTTCTAATCTCTAATATAGTTCTGTTCTAGTTTTTATTATTTTCTACTTTCTGCTTTCTTGGGGTTTAACTTACTCTTTTTTTCCTCAATAGTTTAGGTTATTGATTTCTGATCTTTCTTTTTTAAAATTAGGTGCTTATAGCTGTAAATTTTCACCTAAAACCTGCTTTTGCTGCATCCTATAAGTTTTAATATGTTTTACCTTTGTTTTTATTCATCTGAAAGTTATTTCTAATTTTTAAAAATATTTATCCTATTTTTCCATTACCATTTATTCTCCTTATGCCCGCCTCCTTCCTGAAATCACCGCACTGTTGTCTATGTCTATTGTCTATGTCTTTTTCCTTTTTGCTCAATCCTTCCTGATAAGGAGTTAATATCCCAAATTTATAAAGAACTTATAACACCAAAAAAAAATAATCCAATTAAAAATGGGCGAAGGGCCTGAATAAACACTTCTTCAGGAGGATATACAGATGGATAATAGACATAAAAAGATGTTCAATGTCACTAAACTTCAGAGAAATGCAAATTAAAACCACAAAGAGATATCACCTCACACCTGTCAGAATGGCTATTGTCAATAAATCAATAAACAATCAGTGCTGGTGAGGATGTAGAGAAAGGGGAATCCTTGTGCACTCTTGGTGGGAATGCAGACTGCTGCAGCCACTGTGGAAAGTAGTATGGCAATACCTCAAAAAAATTGAAAGTAGAACTGCCTTATGACCCAGCAATTCCAGTTCTGGGATTTCATCCTAAGAAACCTGACTGAAACACTGATTCGAAAGAACATAAGCACCTCTATGTTTCTTTCAGCATTATTTACAATTGCCAAAATATGGAAGCAGCCTAGGTGTCCATCAGTAGCTGAATGGATAAAATAACTAGGAGACATTTACATAATGAGATACTGCTCAACTGTTAAAAAAAAAAACAAAGAAAGAAAAGAAATGTTTACCCTTTGCAATAGCATGAATGGACCTGGAGAACATTATGTTAAGTGAAGTATGTCAGTCAGAGAAAAAAAAATGCCATATGATTTCATATTAATTCCATGTGATTGAGAATATACTTCATATGGTGTCAATACTTTTAAAATCACTGAGACGTATTTTGTAGCTTAGAATATGAACTGTCCTATAGAACATTGCACATGTGCTTGCTAAGAATGTGTATTCACTTGCAGTTGAGTGAAGGGGTCTATAGATACCTCTTACATCTAATAACCTGTTCGAGTCTTCCGTTCCATCTTCCACACAGTTCTGCCAATTAATTTCATCTCTATTATCTTGAATTGCCCATTTCTTCCTTTAATTCAGTTGTTTGTTCATGCATCTTGAAGCTCTGTTATTAAAGAAAAAATTATTATTACTCCCCCCAAACAAACTTCTTGCAATATCCACATTGTTTTCTTTTCCCCTGATTTTCCTTGAGTTCTCTACTGAAATACCACCACACTGAAAGAGTTTTTCATGACTAGCCTTACAGAAGATGAAAGAGCAATAGCCAGGATCCCAGCTACCAAGCTCCTTTATATATATAATTTGTCACATTGTAATTTGTAAATCACCAAGGACTCTCTAGTTTATTTCTAAACCTCTGGCCCTTAGCCAATGTTGAGCTTGTCTTAGGTGCTCACTAAATATTTGTCAAATAAATTGAACAGATGAACAAGAGAAGTAGTCAGCATATTTTTTCTGTGAAGAGCGAGATAACAAATATATTATGCAGTGGGTCACAATATCTCTATCACAACGACTCAACTCTGCCAACGCATTTTGAAAGCAGCCATGGATGATATGTGAACAAATAAGCAGTGATGTGTTCCAATACAAATTTGTTTACAACAATAGGCAGTAGAAGCATGTGGCTCACTGGTTGGAGTTTGCCAACCCCTGAACTAGAGGATGACAAGTACAGGAAAACACCTCAACGATTGACAATGACTTTAGGAACAACACTACGGAATAGAGCTGTAGGCATTGTCTATGGATTCAGAAACCAGCAGTGACTATTATGTTGTATTTTGAAAAAGGCAATTACATTGTAGTTGTGCTTACATGCATTGAATTATGTTGGGCATTAACAGCTTTGGATAGATGTCATAAAAATATGGGCATATATGTCTAGCGCATATGAATTCATTGTCTTATTCTACATTAACATATTCTATATGTTTATCAATCACCTATCTCTTGGCACTCTCCTAGTCAGCAGAAAATATATATTAGATATATTGGGTTGCAGTGTGTTAAATAATCTTTTGGGTATTTATCTGTTCTATGATGCTTTTTTTTTTTTTTCAGAAAATTTGCTCATTGCATTGTTTGTTCAATGGTTTGTGCCATTTTGCTTCCCAGGCTAGAGGAATGAGTACCAGGCAATAAACCACAAAGTGAGAGGCTCAACTGAAAAAAGATGAACTCAGGCAGAATGTTTACTCTTAAACAATTAGAACTTGGAGGCACAGGCATCTAAAAGAAACAGAATTGCGGTTGTTGATTCATTTTAGTGGTGGATGGTTAGAGTGGAGGTTTCTCAGCTGCTACTGGGAATGTTCTGGAGCTGGTTTGTTCTGCACTTCAGTCCTAACCTAATGTAGGTCTGAATCTACAACTATTTTTTGTTTGTTTTTGACAATAAATCTTAAGCTTCTTTGATTAAACTACACTAAACTTAAATACAAATTAGAATGAATTTCATTACTTCAGATGACTTGTACTTATAATTTTAGTCAAAAGTTCAAACCATGTCTGCAGCAAGCACGTTCTGTTATTTTTTTTTAATTTTTTGTTGGTATTCATTTGTTTATTTTCAACATTTTCAAATGAAAGAAGAATTTAATTTAAATCACATTAATTCAGAGGAGTTATTCTATTCAGGGTTTTTTCCCACCAGAAATATGTTATTTTGTTTCTCAAAAGAAAAAAATCAGAATTTAAAATGGGTATTTCACAGATGAAAAATTTCTTCGAATATCATTTCCACATGTAAGAAGATATAAGGTGAGAAATTAAACCTCACATAATTGAAGTAGCTTGGCAGCTTGGAGAATTTGGGGACCTATTGAGACATGTGAGAGAAAATAGGTTTAGACAATTACTTATTAACATTTCACTATAGCTTTTTAGCCCTTTTAATGTGTGAGAGGGAAATAGAGAACTAATAATTTAACAATATTCCTATTATTTTGAAAGGATCTCTTATGTTACTGCAAATTATTTTCTGGATTTCTTTCTACCAGCCACTGAATCTTATTTTCAAAATTGTTTTCAGGTTTTCAGTCTCTTTTCTAGCAAAGAGTCTTTCATGCAAACCTAAAAACAAAACATAGTATAACACTGCTTTGTGCTTGACATTTTGATGCTAGCTCTGAATGTGTGTGTACATATCTGGGTATGTACGCACATGTGTTCATGTATGTTTGATATATGCATATTCATGCATGTCAACATAAATTTAAATATAAGAGCATTTAATAATAGTTTAATATTTTCATTGTAGAAGTGAAATTTGCATTATTTGCATTGTTTTGTTAATTAATGAATGTTTCTAATTCCAGACACAGCATGAGGCTGACTAAATGACCTAAGGGAAGATTAGTCCGGAGTAAGATGAAAGCAGTAACTTGGAGCCAAATTATATAAAGCTCTGTAAGTCATAATGTAGGTTGATGTTTACTCTGTGGTGGGAGAGTTTCCAGCCAAGCAGCGACAAATCCTTTTAAGAGAATCACCGTGGCTTCCATGTTGAAATGGTTTGAAGGTTTAAGGGTGGGGCTTTGAGAGTCATCCTGGTATGAGAACACGGTGGTTCGGCCAGAGCAGTGGTAGCGAGAGGTTGTTAGAAAGAGTCCCTTTTATGGCATGTTTGATAAGCAGAACCAGTGGGGGATTTACAAATGTGTCATGTGAAAGAAAGAAGACTTTTTTAAAAAATCTGTCCTTCCAGTGTATCTTCATGAATGTGCAAAGAGATATCATTAGTTCCTCAATTTACATTGCAAAGGATTTCATGCTGTATACTCTGTTGTGGGCATTTAGTTATTCATTTCGTTTCAGAATGTGTTTGGAGCCCTTCTCTTGTCTGCAAATAGAGTGCACAGTCTCTATTTAACTCATGCCTAATGACAGCGCTGAGTGGTTTTCAGCTCTTCACCACTAAACCTGATGCTCCCCTGATTAGCCTTGCAGATGAGTCCTATCTGTCTGTGTGCAGGTCTGTCTGCTGGATAAAGCTCCTGTCATAGGACTACTGGGTCAAAGCACAGATACATTTTCGAGTTGAAGAATTAATTCTCAAATTCAATATTTGAAAAAGCTTTATGGAAAACTGCAATTTGTTTCAATTTTTTTAAAAAAATGGTCTATGTAAGACCTATGTAGTCGAAGGGTTTTAATTTGTCTGTTTACCCTGAATAGGCTTAAATAAAAATATTTTGGATTGCAACCTTAGCAATGTGTGAACTTGTACCATTGGGTTGGTTAATATAAATTTTTCCTTGTCTTTATTTTTATGTCTATAATATTATCACTTACTGAATGTTATTCTGTTAAAGCTTGCATAATAAGATGATTATGGACTCCAACTGTTAGCCGGCTTGAGTGTGAATCTGAGCTTCATTTATCTGCGACCTTGGGGAATTTACTCAACTTCTCTGTGACCTATTTCCTCAGTGGTGAAATGTGAATAATAACCATCCTATCTCATTGGGTTATTATGAGGTTAAGTAATCTGAAATACGTAAAAGCACTCAGAGCAACACTTGATACTAATGAGTCCTATCCAAGGCCTGAGTAGTTTTAGAAGTCACTTCATTAATTTTGTGAAAAGATATAGATACAATAATAATAATTTTACTTTGTTTACACATATTCAGCTTTCATCTAGACAGAAAAGTACATACAAACAAATTAAAATGAGTTAATTATATTCAAAGTCAAATTTACACATAACACCCTCACATGCAAGTTTTCTAAAAATATTAAATTGGGAGCAAGAAAATGTTCTTGAAAGCTGTTCCAACTCTAACAAGACGGCTAAGCAGTAACTACTTTGATGTGAAGACACAACCTGTTGTAGGACTAACAGATTTTAAAAGAAAGAAAAAGTATATAATCACATTATGTAATTATTAGAAGTTTTTAGGTAAATGTTTCATGTTTTTAAGTTAAATTTACGTATGAATTTGATATTACTATGGGCTGGCTAATGCCAGACTTTCTAAGAAATACAAAATTTATTGGAGATATTTAAGAAAAGTGACAATATTCCGTTGATTTTTTTTTACAAACAAAAGTTTATTTAGAAAGTCACAGAAGTAGAAGTGATCTGTGGAAGAGCTGAGCCATCTAGACTGCTTGGGCACAGGAAACAATTTCCAGGGCAAAAGAAGGGCTCTTGGAACTTAGGATAAGGAAAGCAAAGATATGGGTACCTGGGGAAAAGAGAAGCGGAAAGACTTGGGTATGCTTTACAGAGAGAGCTGCCCAGTTGAAATTTTTGTTTAAAGGAGAACAACCCTCCCACCAAAAATGCATTAAGAGGCTCCCATTATTTCTAAAGCCAGAAGGGTGTGAAAACTAAGAGTGTAGCTACCAGCTGGGGTGTGGAAGGAGTAAAGGCTCCTGGGTAGCTAGTGATGTTCTTTCGTGATGGTTGAGCAGAGTGCTCGTCACATGGGTGTCTTCACTATGTGGAAATTCATCTAGCTGAACACTCATGATATGTGATCATTTAAAAATGCTATTTTTTAATGATTAAAGTAGAGGATTTAGCAAGTATTAATTTCGGCCCTTGAGAAAGCTAACTGTTCCTCAGAGGGCCCTCGGATTTCCCACTGGGTAATAGACATGGAGCCTTTCAGGTGGTGATTTGTGACTTTCCATCCCATACATTCCAGCTTTGTACAGAGCAGCGTTTTATTTACCTGTTTACTGTTTAAGCATTCTACATGGCTTTATTAGGAAAAAAAACTGATTATATCAGTTTTCCAGGACTGCTGTAATAAAGAACCACAAACTGTATGGCTTAAAACAACAGAAATGTATTATGTTTCAGTCTGGAAGCTGGAAGTCTGCAATCAAGGTGTCGACAAGGCCCTGGTCCTTCTGAAGGCTCTGAAGATGGACCCTTCGTTCATTCTCCCACTCCCCGGAAGCCCCAGGTGTTCTTTGCTCACAGCTGCAGCCTATCAGTCTCTGCCTCCATTGTCATGTGACCTTCTCCCCTTGTGTGTCTCTGTATGTTTCTAAATGTCTCTTTTCTTATAAGACCGCCAGTCACATTGGATTAAGAGCTCACTCTAATTCAGAATAGTTTCCCCTTAACTTTATTCCCTCTACAAAGACCCTCTTTCCAAATGAAATCTCGTGCACAGCTAATGGGGCCAGAACTTTCAATACATCTTTTTTGGAGGAGCCAGGTCTGTCCCTTGTAAACACACTCAATTACAAAATACGAATCCCATCGAGTGCTGAGGGTTTTCTCTCCAGGGTGAATGCAAAAATAGCCTTTGCATATCTCAGTGCTGGTCCTGCGGCCTGGATGAACACTAACGCTGCTTGACAACCACCTGACTCCTTCTGCTTGAGGCTGTGCAGAAAACAGTGCAAGCAGTGCCCAGGCTCACAGATCCTGTGACGGTGCAGACACGTACTTTCCAGGAAGTGAGTGGTGTCAGCTCCTGTCCTCCCATCAACACGCCCTCTCTGTCAGGCTGATCAGCTTAGTCCTCCTGTCTGGGAATGTAATTGGACTTGGTCTTCTAGATCCTGAACTTCACTCTTAAGCTAATAGAAATCCACCTTTTTTCTCACAGCAAGGTGAGCTAAGTTGAGATCTGGGTGAACCAGACACTTGTCATTTATGTATAAATCCACATGTCCCATTTGAAGCTCCCCTTTTCAATGTGATTTAATATTTCAGTGCTATACAGAGGATAATAAATTTCATTTCATCTCTTGAACCATATTTATTTTCATATATTAGATTGCAAGTAATTGGGAAACAGATTCTAACTGGCGGGTAGCCATTTATGTTAAATCTAGTAGCAAATGTTAAGCTCTGACACCTTCCCTTGAAAGGGATTTTGAAATAGAATTAAAATTCATCATTCAGAATAAAATGTTTTATGCTGCTGGGAGCTAATTAGCCCACGCATCTCAGAAGTGTGTGCTTATCTCCCTTCCAGGCCACTTGTCTTAAACCGTAGGCTCTAAGTTCTACAATTTGTGCTAAACCCTCCAGTTGCCAAGTGGGATAAGGGCTGTTTGCCCCAAATTGTATTCTCTGGAGACTGTGGGTTGATCCAGGTGAGTGGAAATGCACCTGCTCATTGCCAGCGCTTGCAGGATTCATTCGTATTGGAGTGGGATTAACAGCTGTCGACTCTGCTATCTACCTGGGAGAGGAGAGTGATGCATCACCGAAACCAATGCAAAAAACCAGAGGTGGTTTGGTCCCAAAGCAGACCAGGAGGGCACACATTTGGCCACTACCAGTGTCAACTTTTCAGTCAAGCTAGTTGATGAATAATAAGATGAGCTTGGCAAAGCCCAAAGATCCCTCTCCATTTGCCCATCCCTTCCCAGTGTACCGTTTGTTACTACTTAATCTTGGCAATTCATGAGGTGACAGTTTTGCCTCTGGTCTGCAGCAGATACACTACCTTACTATCCAAGTTCTTTCTTGTGAAGGAAGCCACCCATCGTCTCTCTGGAATAATTGATTTTGCTTCTTCAGTTTCCAGAGAGTGCATTTTTCCGATTGCCTTTTAACATTTTAACCATCTTCTTTAAGGACTGTGTGCTTCTGTGTCGCTCCTTACTATCTAGCGCCTGATCTATTTTTGCCTCACTTTACCCTTGCTCTGGACTTTGGCTTGCATGCTATGCTTTTTTTAAATCTCTTGATCTTAATGACCTTTTATGTTGCTGTAATATCAACTCTAAGTCATTCACACTGTCATTTACCCAACACTATTTGACATCTGACTTCCGAGTGTCTCTCTGTCATTATCCACTGGCTCAAGGAAGTTAAATACTTGAGCCTTGTGCTCCTGTGCCCATATTACTTCACACATGCTAAACATTGCCTATCTATCTACTCCATTGTTCCTTTCTGACCTGACCTGACCTGAGCTTTTTTTTAGACACTCTCTGCCAATTTGTCAGAGTTGGCACTTGAGAAAGGAGCAGTTTTGCTATTCCTGCCATTGTCTGGGCTTGTGGTCAGGATCCAGATCTTCACTCTGGGTCTGTAAATGCTCAGCCTTGAATGAGTGAGTGCTTACAAAATATTGGTTTAGTGAGTCATGTCATGAATGAATGGAAAAGTGCCAGAACTCTTGAACTAGTTATGTCAACTGCAATGCTAAGATGCAAAGTGCAGTTCTAATACTGACCACTGTGTGGCCTTGAGTAAGTTTTCTGCCTCTGAATTTCCTGCCTCTGAATTTATCTGTAAAATGGGCATAATGATAATAGTGTCCACTTCATAGGACTATTCTGAGACCAAACCAGATGATATTTTTAAAGCTCTGAACACAGAGCCTGGCATTTTACACATGCTTAATACTTACTTGTCATTTTTATTGCTATTTTTATCAATTAACTACTATATTCACTAAAACTATATTCACTATGTTTTCTAAGGGTGTTTATTTAATTTGAATGTGATTTCAAATGTTTTATTCACTATTCCTTAAAGCACTAGAAATAATGTGTTTTCCAAGTATACAATTTTATCTCATAATAGAGGGACCAATTTGCAAGGTTATTTAAATGACCAGCAGAAAGGAAACCCCCTTATTTAAGAAAGACAAGTTTTCCATTTTAAATAGACTTGGTCTTGTCCCAAGAAAGTGTTTATCTGTAGATATATTTATATGAAAACTATGGTTAATGCAACCAGTGAATCATTTGAAATCATTTGATGCCTGGATCTGTTTATAAAAACGTTATTATATCCGCATATGTAACTATGCAAGCATATTTCTGATAGATGCTTTTGTGATATGTCGTTAGAAGAAGAGTTCGCTTTCCTCTTTGATTTGATATTAACCACTCTAATGGGCCTACCAGGGGATGAGAGTGAACCTGGCAGTACACCCGTCTTTGACATCGCTTCTCATTGAAATGTCCTTGGAATTACAACCATGCACGCAGGCATGAATCAAGGGGTACTTTGCCAAGTTAATGGAGTTGTATTTATTGACCACTCAACTGGCACTTTTATGTAAAATACAAATGGCTATGCATGCAAAAAGAATAGAAACAGTATTAGACCAAAGAAGCATACAGCCAGACCAACCTCTTTCACTCCTCCAGCTGTTGCTGCCATTGGTATAAAAGCTGCGTCTCTTATTCAGGAGGTTCCTGGTATATTTTGCTGTTACATGTCAGAAGAGTGTGTTTATGATACCAAAGATGGCCTTTTGCACAAATGAGCTCTGATTAACTTTTTATGATTCATTTATTCCAAAAAGTAAACAAATAAAAATTCTTAAAGTTGGTAAATCTTTATTAATGGATATATAGACATCACTGTAATAATTATTTTGTTTAAAATTCAAAGCGCTACTTCTTCCTTCCATGCTTTTCATAGAGATCAAAAGCATTGGAAGGGAAAAATTAGTGATGTTCTGGTACAATGACCTTCTTCTAAGAGTGGAATTTTTTTCAACATTCAATTGCGTTTTAAGATTTGTCTCGTGAAACTTCCACTATCTCCCTTGAGTGATTATTAATAATTTGAGTTTCAAATGTTTGTTTTTCTCCCAAAATTAATCTAGGGCTGGTCAGTTTAGGCATTAGCTCATCGTTCCTACTTATGTTCCAGCCCTTCTTGCATACACACACGTTTTCCCAGATCGAACATTTCCTCTCCTCCTTTGCAGATTCCATAATACAAAAATCGCATAAACATTTCTCAGCCTGGGGAAACATTCTCTTTAAGGGAAAATTGCTCTTTGGTACTAATTGCAAATACATGATTTGCCAAAAGTCTATTTAGAGAAATAAAGGAATAATTTAAATGACCTGAATGCTCAGGCTCAGCTATAATCTTCTACAAAATAGAAAGAAAGGAAAAATTATGTTCCATAGGGAATACAGTTTCAACATGCAATTTCAGTGCTAAATTAACAGAAATTGGAATGATGAAAATAACAAGATACTAATAGAAATATGCATGCCTCAAGGTTGCCATTATGACATCACTATCATCTTTTCAATTACTTGGCTTATAGCTTGCATGTACTATCTGTAGTCTAAATATGGCTGATTAAGCATGTTTATATGAATATTTAAGTACATCTAAAATTCAATAAAGTAAGATTTTACCTGTTCGAGGGAAACATATCTGAGTTCACAAAACTAAACCTATTGCTAAAATCAGAACAAGTTTTCAAATATCACATGCTTTATCTGTCTAGGTGTAAGAAGCAATAAATTTGGGAACTCCTAGAAAATCAGCTGATTTCTAGTTTTGCACCAGGAACTGACAAAGTGTAAACCTCTAATCAATGGGAATGTAACTGGAGAAAGCATTTCTATTCTATTTGATCCACATGATTATGAATTTGTGCATTGAAACAAAATATTCCACATCAGTGATGGACTAAAGATGTATAGTTTCTTAGATTATTAATTGAATCAAAAACTTATTTAATATAGCTGTTCAGACAATATGGGAAAAGCTTGTTATTATATTATAAACCACATCTCAGATGAGTCTGAATTAAAAACAAAATGATCCGGAAATAATTGTACCACTGGAAATTTTGAGCTAATGTACAACGGTAACAACCATACCGATTCCCCAAGCCTTTCTCCCCATTTCACTGACTTGCAAGACCTGAAAGGCTCCCCATTTTGTTACTAACCAATGTTCATCAAAGGAGCAGCATTCATAGATTATGAAATACTTTCTAGTGCATCTAAGCATTTCTGCTCTTACCAATATGTTGTGCACTACCCAAGAAATATTTATTAATGTAATTAGTACTTTTTGCACATACTATGTTCCAGGAACTAGTCTAAGTTTTGAGAATACAGTAGTTAAGCAAACAAACAGAATCAGATATATATAAAAAAAAAGAAATCCTGTCCTCATGACACTTATATTCTGTTAAGAGGATAGAAAGAGAGAATTTGTGAATATAAAAGATACAGTAACTTAGATAAAGATATTAGATAATGATTTTTGCATTGACAACACTATAAACTTAGTTGTTTCAAACAGCAAGCATTTTATTTGTTTACAGTTCTGTGGGTTAGACGTTCGGATGGGCACGGGTAAGTAGTTCTTCTGCTGGTCTTCTCTTAGGCCACGCAGGCAGCAGCCGTCATTTGGTGCTCCCCTGTGGCTGAATGGCCTAAGATGGCCTCAGCCATGTTTTGCACCATCTAAGGCACCTTATTTGGGAAATAAGATCTATCCTCCAGTAAAGTAGACTTCTTCACATGGTGCGCCCAGGGTGGAAATGCAAGAGAGAAAAAGTAAAGCTGTGAAGCCCTTTGAGGCCTAGTCTTGGAGTCCTGCATGATTACTTCTACAAATTCCTTTAGGTCAAAATAAGTCATAAGGCTTGCCCTGATTCAAGGATGGAGAAAGAGACTCCATTTGATTAAAATACGTCAAAGTACCATTGAAAACAAACATGCATAGAAGGATGAGATAGACTTTTATGGCCATTTTTAATATAATCAATCTGCCTTACGTGAGGGGGGACCCCCAAAAAATGAAGTTATCTTCTGGAGATGGAGCCCCTAGTAATACAGGCTTTCTCCCTAGGCAAGTGTTTTAGGAACCCACATGCACCAGCGTGCCAGCTGGCATTGTTGTGAGAGGTTGCATTTGGCTTCAGAGAATTTTTTTAAAGACTCAACACGTTGGCCCATTTCATGGTGAGTGATTTACCAGCACACTTGCTAATGCTGTGGTAAGTGTTCAGCAGTTTTTCATCAGAAACAGTCATGCCTAACACTTCCTATTCACCCAGTCTCACCCTAACAACCTTTTCCCCCCCAGATTAAAAAGTCCTCAGAGGGAAACGTTTTGCTGATGTGGGAGAGGTGAAACAAAAATGGCAGATGTACTAAAAGGCATTGAAAGATGCTAATGAGTTCAGAACCATTTTGAGCAGTGGAAAAAAGTTTCAATAGCTGTATTGCATCAAATGGAGAGTACTGTGAAGGTGATCGAAGTTCAGAGATACAAGAATAAATACGCAATTTTAATAAATAAATTCTTTTTTGCCCACCCCCTCCCAGTACAGTAATAAGTGTTATGGAGAAAATAAAGCAGAGTAGAAGACAGAGAATGCCACAGTAATGGGTATTTACTTTGGGATTATAATTGGGAAGGAATCCTAATTATACATAAGAAGTGACGTGTCATAAATCTGTAGGAAATTGAGGGGTGAGGCCTGTGGCTATCTGGGAAGATATTCCACACACAGGATATAGCAATGTGCCTTTGGGAGAAATGTGTGTGGGTTGTCCAGAGGACAATGAAGTGGCAATGTGGCTGAAGCTGTGCAATCTTGACCAAAAACAAGAGAAGAGGTAAAAGTTATCAATGTTAGTCACTGAAAGGGTTTTGGCTTTTACGGCGAGTGACACGGGAAGACCTTGGAGAGTCTTGAGAAGAGCGGTGACGCGATTCACTGGAGTTTTAAAGTGATCGCTCTGGCTGCTGTGTTGGAAGTAAACCGTTGGAGGTAAGGATAAAAGCAGGGAGATTAATTAGGGAGGCTGTTCCATTAATCTAGGGAGATATAATCATTCCTTAGACCAGGATCACAGTAGTGATTACATTCTGAATATATTTGAAAATACAATAAAATATTCAGAATATATTTAGATAAAAATGATTATATCCTGAATACATTTTAAGGTAATGACAACAAGCTGTGATATCAGCTTCAAAATGAGCTATAAAAATGAGAAGGCAAGGATGACTCCAAAGTTTTACAGGCTAAACAATGTCAAGTCTGAGTTGTTACTTGCAACGATAGAGAAGACTGGGGAAGGTGGGAATTTGAGCCCTATTACAAGATTCTTGTTGGATATTGTCTTAGCCTGAGATTTCCAGATTGAGTTACTAATGAAAAAGAAGGAACTAAGTGAGGAGTATGATCAGGAAGCCAGAGTGAAGAAGACAGGGGGAGGGGGAAAGTGAAAGATCCAATACATTACTCAGTTGGCCACTTCAAAAAAGCACCCGTTCCTTGATCCTGAGAGATACCCTGAAATGCATCTGAGGAGGTTTTGCCTGGGTGAAGGAAATACTGCGCATGCTCCCACTGGCTGCCAGCCCCACTTAGCTGTAGCTTTCTGTGCTTCTGAAAGTATAGGCGTGAGTGCAGAGCGGGTTACCATGGAAGTCTGGTACTGCGGAATCACAAGAAGCTGGGGCAGGAAGCCTGGTCTTTTGTAACTCACATCTCTCTGTGTTCTCCTAAACTTCACTCTGCGTTAAAACCCCTTTAAGGTTGCAGTCTCCGCACAGACTTAATGCAGCAGGGTTAGTGAAGAAATAGCTTTCCCACTGATGAAGGTGATCCTAAAGTTCTGATTGATGTTCTTATTCCTCTTTCACCTTTCTCGATTTCCTTTATCCAACTGAAGCACTTCATTGGATGTGGGTTGCTAGCCTGAGAGACTGATTCAAATTCTTAAGCTCAAATGGTCTGAATCCTTCATTGTCTTTCCTCTGTTGGGCCGTATACCATTTAATTGTCCATTTATTACTGTTACTGGGAACAGAAAAAAGACATCTTGTGACTCATCTGGGTTTTAAAGGCCTAGGCTTAGACTTCCCCAAAGATCACTTCTACAATTTTTTTTTTTTTTTTTTTTTTTTTTTTTTTTTTTTTTTTTTTTTTTTTTTTTTTTTTTTTTTTTTTTTTTTTTTTTTTTTTTTTTTTTTTTTTTTTTTGGTCAAAGCAAGTCATCAGGTTAAACCAAAACCAAGGAATGGAGAAATAGTCTCCTTCTTGATGAGAAAAAAAGAGTCTCATTAAAGAACCATCAGTCATTCTCGGCTCCCTGTGCAGCAACACCATTATCTCCTCTGGCGATCAGGGCCAATTGCCTTTCCCAGTGCAGAAATATCTTTCTGTGCCTGCAGAACCCTTGAAAAGAGGAGCCCAAATGTTCGGGTATAGTTTTAATTTCAAGTTCAGTGGAATATCTACTGTTTCCCGCAATGAAAGCATCTCATGGAAATGCATTCCTCTTAATTCACCGTGTTGCTTCCCAGACCTGAGTGTTCTGGCTGTGGGGACTGAGCACCTGCGCTGGCCCCGGGTTTTCTGCGTACACTGCATCATAGAGGACAGCGCGCTGGTCTTACAGAACATTGTCCCTCACAGATGCCATACTCAAGCCTTCATAGGACATTTGATGCTCTACAGAGCTGTTTGTTTCTGGGTGGTGGGACAGAAGAAAAAAACAGTGGAACTCATGGAAGAGAATAAAATTGATGCATTTAATATTTTTAAAAAACAATCTCATAAAGCTCGCTGCTGCATGTATCACAGTACCACTGTATGATCCCCTGAGTAAGAAATTATTCTTTCACCAACTATCTCCATAAACTTAAGGAAGTGATGGAATTTCTATTCTAAGATTCTTTATCTATAAACTGGGGAGATTAGGCTTATAATCACTAAATTTTGTTCTTGCTGCAATATCTGATGATTTTTAGGTTTAGCAAACACCATCTAAATACACATTCCTGAGCATCTTCATTGTTCCAGAAATTATGTTAATAATTTTCAAAGTATTTTCTTACTAAATCCTAAATCAAAGTCTTTGAGCCTTTGAGGTAGGTAGCCATATTAGTGTTCATGGTGAAGATCACATAATTAAATGATTGTTGAGCCAGGATTTAAACTCAAATTTGGCTTCAGAAACCTATATTCATTTTTTTTTATTGTTGTTCAAATACAGTTGTCTCCGGCTTCCCACCACCACTTTCCCCTGACGTTCTTAATTACAGGGTTATGGTAACTCAAGATTTTGGAACACTGTTATTGTTACTAATAAAATAATATTTCTTTATATGTAAAAAGAAGATCTTAGTAATATTTGTTTGCTATAGTAAAAATCTGTATTAAAAAAGAAAGCTTTTCCAGGTGGAGTTTAGCATGATACAATTTTTGTTCTGGAGGACTTTTTGAGAAGTAGTCCATTCTACTTTTTTATCTGTAAAAATGAGTGTAGCTATTTTTCTCTCAATTTAAGTTGTAGATTTATTATAATAGAGAAACAGAGCTTTATTTATGATTCTTCACTCTTTTAGAAGACTATAATTCTCTCTTGGAACACAGAAGATTTTTCTGAAAACTGGTGTTCTCACTCTACCTTCCTGGAATGAGTTTATGCGTACATTTGTACTGGAAGACTCTAAAAGATAAATTTGATGTCCGCCTTTTCAGTGACATTTGCATTGCTTTCACTAGTTTCAGACACAAATAACAGGCCTTCATTCATCTCCAAAATATTTCTCTTCTAAGGACCAAGGGTTGCAACACCCTGTCTGGGTTGTAAAGAACCGGCCATGCTCATACATCCTGTAGAATACTGTCTTATATTCTCAGTTTCCAAGACAGTTCTAGTTATTCTTTCACTGATACCCTCTACTTTGGTTATTTTAAAAACTGTCTCATGATATACTACATAGCATTTAGTATCCCTGAATGCCATTTTATTATTTCCTGCATGTTCCTGACTTCCTCATAGTCATTTCTGTAACAGATATCTTTCTGATTTGGATTATGTTCCAGCCTCTCCCAATTTAATGCTATTAAAATTTTTCATTTGCATGCTATCTGCACCCTCTTACAGATCACTAGCACCAAACTTGAAAGAATCCACTTGATATTTCCCCCAGAAAGCTCTAATGTCTATTAATTATTATTCTATAGTAATGATCTTTAAGTTTATTGTTAATTCAAGTGGCTACATTATTCTCTGGGACAATATGAACAGAATTTACAAGGAAAGGTGCAGAAGCCTTGCCCTCCCATGAACCTAAAATGTTTTTTAAATAATCATTAAAATATCTTATATTGTGCTAATAATGTGCCTAGCAGATCAATTATAAATGCTTTGCCAAGCCATTTAAGATATTCTATAGTCCTTCCTCCATTCCTTCCTTCTTCCCTCCCTCCTTTCTTTTATATTTTAAGCTAAGAGTAATCAAATGCCCAATACATTCACTTCTCCTCATCCAAAGCGGTGTCTCTGACAATCTTCTCTCATGATGTCCCACTGAAAATTCCTGGCCAATTTTTCTCACTTGGAATGCCTTCTTTCATACATTGAGCCAGGTTTTTTTGTTTGTTTGTTTGTTTTTTAAGATTTTATGTATTTTTAGACAGAGGGGAAGGAAGGGAGAAAGAAAGAGAGAGAAACAGCAATGCGCGGTTGCCTCTCATGTGGCCCTCACTGAGGACCTGGCCCACAACCCAGGCATGTGCCCTGACTGGGAATTGAACTGGCAACCCTTTGGTTCCCAGCCCTCACTCAATCCACTGAGCCACACCAGCCAGGGCTGAGCCAGCTTTTTAAAAATCTACATCTTTTTATTTATTTGGGATTTGACTTATGTACGTTTTCATATTTGCATCTGCACACACACAAAATTATTCCTTCAGAACAGTAACAATATTGTCAATGCTGGCTTATCTTATTCTCTGTTATAATGTCAACCACTCTAATAACAAATTTTTGATCATTGTCACTATTTCGATTACTTTTAGTGGAGTCTGTATTTATAAGTATATTACCTATGTGGTTTTTTCATTCATGATAATCATAAATGTCTCCAAGGTGATGCATAGTGTCATAGGTTTTGCAGTTTTGGATTGAAAAAAATTTGTGATTTTGTACAGTTATTTGATCTCTCAGCTGTATTTCCTTGGCAGTAAATTTGTGACTATACAGTTGACTCCCACCATTGTTGTAAGAATTAATTGAGATACTATCAATAAATAACCTGTTTTCTTTAACAGAGTGATCAGTCTTTAAAACTGCAGTTCCTATTTTCCCTCCTTTCAGCCATAGCCTAGCCTGCCATTTTTTTTCTGTATCATCTATGAACAATGTCCACCTGTTTATATTCCTACACACCATTCACATCTGACTGACATCTCAAACTACCATTAAGCCTGGCTGGCTTTGAATTCTTTCTAGACTATTTTCTAGTTGCATGATTTGGGGCAAATAACTTCTCAGATCAAAGTTTCAGCGTATAAAAGAGAAGAATACTAATAATACCCATCTCAAAGGGCTGTGCTGAGGTGTGAAGGAGAAAGTGAATAACAAGTGTGCAGCCCAGTTTCTGGAAGAGAGCGCAGATTCTATAATTTTAAGACAATTCACGGGGGCCACGGGATAGAAAATGAATATTGTTTACAGACCTTGGTCTCCCTTCCGTCCTTGGTGCCTTTCCCCTTTCCCCCTGAGCCTTGAGTTTCCTCGTAGGGACGTAGCCTGACGGGCTAGATCGTCTTTGCTTTTCTATGAGTAATTGACACACGCGCACTTTAGCTCCCAGCATTTCTAATGCACGCTGGATATGAGCGGAACTTCACCACTCTGTCAATCTACACTTTCCTACCACCTGCCCCTGACCTACCACACACAAGCAAAAGTTTTTATTTAACTCTTTGACAACTTAAACTGAAAACAAATAGTGCTGAGTATTTCTAATCCACTATGTTTAAAATTTTTCTTAATTTTATAGAGATTCACTTAAAGAGTCACATGTACTAATGTTTTATTAACACCAAATAAGGGCAGTATAAAACAATAAAGCTTCTAATTAAGTATAGCAATGCTATGGGTAAGCAAACTTGTACTTTATAATGTAATTTTTCTAAAAACTCAAACCTAGGGTATTTTATCTTGGTCTTCCATCCACTTGGGGCTTACATTATCTTCTTTATAAAGTAATTCATCTCCTCCTTCTAGCTCAAACCACATTAATATAGCCTGTAACAGTGGAATTATCTTTTCTTTAAGTAGCACTTATCTAAAATTGGATTATTACAGATTGCAAACAATCCAAAGCAAAAGGCACATATTGAAAATGTTTAGGACAGCAGGATGTTATTCTGTTTAAATCCTTTTTAACATAAAGAACAAGTAAATGACCACTAAGCATAATAACTAAGGAGCTCAGTGAAGTCCCATAGTGTGCAGATGTATTTCTAGCTAATTCAATCTGTATGCACTTGCAAAATATTCAAAAATGTGACTAATAATACATATAATAATGTCCCAAATTTTAGTTATATTAGTTAACAGCCGCATCAAATGTTTATAAAGTAGCTCCTATGAGCCCAGCAGTGTGTTAGGATAATGGTCACACAGCTGTTCCCTGGTGCTGAGGAATTTGCTATTTGTTTATAAGCTTATTGATTTATTTTTATCAGTCTGAGTCTATAAACAAACACTGGGAGATTGACAACTGTTGTTCACTGTTGTTCTGGATGAGTTGTTCGTGTGCTGGTGCAGAGGGGCGTGCGGACCCCTTCAATGTGGAAGTGACTGTCTGTGCGATTGCAGCAGGAGTGCGGTGGTAAGCAGGAAGCACGTGCCTCTGCACGCAGGACCGCATTCTCCGTGGGGGTCAGCTTAGATCCTGTTCAATGAAGGGTGCTTTGTTTGGCTCAGCCCTTGGACATTAAGCTTTGGGTTTCACAATAACTACAGTGAACAGGACAAGTTACTTGGATTGATAGAAAAAGAAGAACACAGATTTCCTGGGACAATTTGGGAGGAAGGGGAGGGGGTGGGGTAGAAATGAAAGGAAGCAATTGCTAAAGAAGACATCAACACTGCAGGGGGCTGAGTGCCGCTCAACATGAACTCTCCTTGTGACTCTCCCAGGGTCACATAATGTACAACTCGCAAACGCACGGCGGGATTAAGTGTGTCTGGAGCGTGACCAAAAGCTGAGTTCATGATCTGAGATGGCACACCACAAAATTTGCAAGAGCAGACCAAAAAGAATTATGGCCAAGAAGAGAGAACCTGATGGAGATTTGGCCTCCTGAGAGTAAGCATGCAGTTATGGAAGGGATTATGGATTTCCAGAGGCTGAACTGTTGGAAGTTGGAGCAAGTCCAACTTCTAGGTGTTAGAGCATCAAGCGCTCCCCAGTCCTGCCCTTTAATAGAACTCTTGGAGTACAAACATGCATACACACACACACACACACACACGAGTGTACAAACATACTCATACAAACATGCATTTTATATATCTATTTCTACATATGTATCTATAGTCTATATCACATGCATTCTATATTTTATATTTTATATATTGTAAAACAACTCAGAAATGATTATATAAACATTATAGAATCCTGACGAAAAAAATGGGAGATTTATCAAGAAAGCCTTCCTCAATGTGGTGACCTTGACAAATGAATACTATTTGGCCATGAGCAATTTATCAGTTTATCAAAAGGACACACCAGGTACAAAAAATTGTGTGAGCGAAGGCTGCAGTGTTGCCCTGAAAGGAAGCATTGGCAAGTTTCCCTAGAAGAAGGGGATCTTGCCTCCCAGAGTGGCTGGCCTTGGTTTTAGGGAGTTCTTTGCATATTAGACCCGCAGATCCTTCCCACCATCCCACTTTTCCTTAATAATTGCAAGATTAAAGGAATTTTGGGATAGGGATATGATTAAGTTGTCAATAGCTTTCAGCTGCTTGGAATAAGGGAGAGGCTGGACTTAACTAAAGCACAACGCAATGCTGAATTGTTCGAATGAAAAGAATTTTATATTATCTAGAGATTCGCCAAAATATCATTATACTGTGTCTCTAGCTGGTACTTTTCCTCCACCAGCAGGCTGGTGCAGGAGAAACTGAAATGAGAATATCAGACTTTCATACTAAATAAGCCCCCAAATAAATTTCATTCTTATTAGGAGATGTAACAAAGTAACCTATTAGAATTAATCTCTTTAATCACATTTTCCATAAGCTTTTATGCAAATATGATGCCACTTTCAAACTGAATAATAAACATATAAATTAATGTGCTCACAGCTTATATAAGCTGGGTATATAACAGGTAGAAAAATGTTCCAGAAATTTACATTGATCAGTGTTTGATTATTCAATGAATTTAGTCATATTGTGGGTATATTTACAATTTTGAAATGAACAAAGTAGGCTAACTCTTATTGAAATCTTATCATGTCCAAGACATTACCCTAAGCATTTTACAGGTATTACAATTAGTCCTAATTCTACCATTTAAGCCCATTTTTCTATTATAACAAGAAAAAGAAAATACTAATACCATTTGTATTAATGAATAACATTTTTTAATCACTTACAATATATATTTTGCAAGCATTGTATCATTTAGCTTTAAAAGAGACTCCAAGAAATAAATTTTGTTATCCACACTTGTAGATGAGTAACTAAGAAATAAGAAGTTCAAATAATTTGTCCTACATCACCTGGCTAATAAGTGATGGAACATAATTAAAACCCAGATACATTTATTTCAGAACCCATACTTTGATCAGCAAACTTACTCTGTCAAGAGTCAGATAGTAAATAGTTCAACTTTACAAGCCAGATAATCTCTGTCACAGCAATTCCACTTAGATGTTGTAGCACAAGAACAGTGAATAATATATAAAATCCATAGAAAGTATATTTGTTAAAACGTGTGGCTGTATTTCAATAAAACTTTATTCATAAAAACAAGCAGTGGGCCAGTTTTAGCCCAATGGCTATGGTTTATCAGCCTGTACTCTAGAAGTGTAATAATACACTCATATGCTGATATACGGAGACATTTAAAGCAGATTCTAAATTGTATTAGACCATTTAATGAAATATTTCAATAATAGAGGGACAATATGAGTCTCTCTCAACCAGTGCACTGCACATCAGCAACCAGTTTTCCTTGGAAAGCATAGTTTTGAGTCATAGCTTGAACATTAAAAATGTAGTATAAAAATCCTATTTATAAACAAGATCCATGTAACACCCAGTTCACTTTTGGAGTTCTAAACAGTTTATTCCATGTGTTTACTAAAAAAGATAATTTATTAATTAAGCATTTATTGAATACATAACTACCTAGTATAATGCATAGCTACTGAGTGTAGCAAATTAAGTAAGGAATATGCCTCCGGGAGTCAAAAACTGGTAAAGCAACGGATATAACAGTAACCTAGTTATAATTCAGTAGGATAAGTGTAATGATGAATGTAAGATATGGGAGCTCTAAGAATGGAGAGAATACATTGGATTGAGGAAGCTGTGGAGTTTTTAGCACGATACTAATATTTTAAAGGCTTTATTTATTTGTTTTTAGAGAGAAGGGAATCGAGGGAGAAAGAAAGGGAGAGAAACATGGATGTGTCAGAGAAACACGAATTGATTGGTTGCCCCTCATGCACCCCACCTGGGGACCTGGCCTGCGTCAAGCATGCAATGTGACAGGAAGTGGAAACAGAGAGATTTTGGTTTTCAGGCTGGTCCACACTAGCCAGGGAAATAGTGGCACTTGAACTGAGTTCATGTTGGAAGGGTTCACCAGATGAAGGAGGTATCCTAGGCAGAATCAAAGACATGCCAAATTATATAGACCCGCCACTATGTGGGCCTATTTCTGGAACAGGAAGACCTGTGGCTGAAGGAAGATGTACTTGGGAGAGATGGAAGAGATATGAAATAGAAGTTGCTAGAGACATTTGGCAAAAGTATTCATGTTTAAAAAAAGTTGGCATGCTTTTATCAGGAAGCAGTGAGATTTTTATATTTTTTAAGATTTTATTTATTTATTTTAGAGAGAGGGGAAGGGAGGGAGAAGGAGAGGGAGAGAAACAGCAGTGTATGGTTGCCTTTTACATGGCCCCCACCAGGGACCTGGCCTGCAACCCAGGCATGTGCCCTGACTGGAAATCAAACCCGCAACACTTTGGTTTGCAGCCTGCACTCAATCCACTGAGCTACACCAGCCAGGGAAGGAAGCAGTGAGATTTTATGATTTTTTTACCTAATCTTTATTGTATTTTTTCCATTGCCATTAGTCTTTTTATACCCTCCTCCTCCCAGCAATCACGATACTGTCATCCAGTTCCATGAGTCCTTTTTCCCTTTTGCTCAATCCCTCGAGCCCTTAACTTCCCACCACCCCTCAGACCCCAGCTGTCATCCTGCTCTCCATCTGAGTCTGTCCCCATTTTTCTTGTTAGTTCAGGTTGTTCATTAGATTCCACATATCAGTGAAATCACTTAGCAGGTTATTCAAGTCCATCCACACTGTCACAAAGGGTAAATTTTTCTTTCTTATGGTCAAGTAGTATTCCACGGTGTAAATGTTTCATAAAGCAGTGAGATTTTAAAGCAGATGATAATAATCACAATTGTTTCTTAAGTAAGCCAGTTAGTTCAAGTCCTTTGTGTTGCTTATTTGAGGAGTGTTTTTAGCTCATTAACTCCCCCAGTTGCACACGGCATTTAAGGCCACTGCCATCGCTAACTACGCGGCTCTCCCAGCCTCCTCAATTTACTGTCCATTTTGACTGTCTGTATGGCTGTGCCTTTCTCAGAATGTCGTATAATCGGAAGCATACAGTATTTAACCTTTTCAACTTGGCTTCTTTCACTTAGTAATATGCATTTAAGTTTTCTCTGTATCTTTCCATGGCTTGGTAGCTCATTTCTTTTGAGCACCGAACAGTAATCTATTGTCTGTATATATTATAGTTTATTTATCCATTCACCTACTGAAGGACATCTTTGCCGCTTTCAGGTTTAAGCAATTATAAGTAAGGCTCCTATAAATTTCCATATGCAAGTATTTTTGCAAACATAAGTTTTCAATTTGTTGGAGTAAATATTAAGGAGTGTGGTTGCTGAATCTTGTGGGAAGGGTGTGCTTAGTTCTGTAAGAAACTGCCAAACTTTCTTGAAAAGTGGCTGTATTATTTTGCATTCCCATCAGCAAGGAATGAGAATTCCTGTTACTCCACATATTTGCAAGCATTTAGTGTTGTCTATGTTTTGCATTTTGGACATTCTAATAGATGCTTTGTAGTACCTCATTGCAGGTTTTTTTTCTTTTTTTATTGTTGTTCAAGTACAGTTGTCTCCATTTTCCTGCCACCACTGTCCCGCATTCTCCACCCCCACCTCCCATCCAGAATCCTTTCCCCCTTTGGCTTTGTCCATGTGTCCTTTATACATTTTCTTTGACAACTCTTCCCCTTCTTTCCCCTGTTATTGCCCTCATCTGTTCCCTTCTAATTACCGTCAGTTTGTTCTTTATTTCAGTGTCTGTAGTTATATGTTACTTGCTTGTTTGTTTTGTTGATTAGGTCCCACTTATAGGTGAGACCATATGGTATTTGTCTTTCACCGCCTGGCTTATTTCACTTAGCATAATGCTCGCCAGTTCCAACCATGCTGCTGCAGAGGGTAGAGGTTCCTTCTTTCTTTTTTCTGCATTGTATTCAATAATTTTTTGATTCACTCATTTACTAAGGAGCAGTTAGGTTGCTTCCAGCACTTGGCTATTGTAAGTTGTGTTGCTATGAACATTGGGATGCATGGGTTCTTTTGAATTGGTGTTTCGGGATTCTTAGGGTATAATCCCAGCAGTGGAATTACCAGCCATGAGGCAGTTCCATTTTTAGTTTTCTGAGGAAATCTCATACTGTTTTCCACAGGAAATCCCATACTGTTTTCCACATATTACACAGACTGCGCTAGTCTGCATTCCCACCAACAGTGCACTAGGGTTCCCTTTTCTCCACAACCTCACCAGCACTTATTGTTTATTGATTTGGTTATGATGGCCATTGTGACTGGTATGAAGTGGTATCTCACTGTGGTTTTAATTTGCATCTCTCTGATGGCTAGTGATGCTGAGCATCCTTCCATGTGTCTCTGAGCCTTCAGTATGTCCTCCTTGGAGAAATGTCTGTTCAGGTGCTTTGCCCATTTTGTAATTGGGTTGTTTGTTTTCCCAGAGTGGAGTCATGTGAGTTCTTTACACATTTTGGAGATCAAACCCTTGAGGTATCATTTGCAAATGTATTTTCCCATACAGCTGGTTCCCTTTTTGTTTTGCTAATGTTTTCTTTAGACACGTAGAAGCTTTTTATTTTGATGAAGTCCCATTTGTTTATTCTTTCCTTTATGTCCCTTGCTGTAGGGAACATATCAGTGAAAATATTGCAGTGTGGAATATCTGAGATTTTCCTGCCTATGTTTTCCTCTAAGACTTTTGTGGTGTCGCAACTTATATTAAAATCTTTCATCCACCATGAGTTCATTTCTGTGTATGGTATAAGTTGGTGGTTGAGTTTCATTTTTTTGCACTTAACTGTCCAGATATCCCAACACCATTTGTTGAAGAGACTATTTTTACTCTATTTTATGCTTCTGGCCCTTTTGTTGATAATTAACTGACCATAGAGACATAGGTTTATTTCTGGGCTCTCTTTTCTCTTCTATTGATCTATATGTCTAGTCTTATGCCAGTACCAGATTGTTTTGATTACTGTGGCCTTGTAATATAGTTTGATGTCAGGTATCAATTCCCTAATGACTTACAATGCTGAACATATTTCTGCATATTTTGTGTCATTTATAATTTTCTTTGATGAGGTATCTGTTTAGATCTTCTGCCATTTTTAATTGAGTCTCCATTGTTACTCTGTTGCAATTCATTCTCTGTTTTGTACCCAATTTTTTTTTTAATTTTTTTACTTTATTGTTGTTCAATTACAGTTGTCTGTATACTCTCCCCTCCCCTCCCCTTCCTATCCTACCTCCCTTCCCTGCCTCCCTCCCAACCCTTGGTTCTGTCCATGTGTCCTCTATAGTGGTTCCTGAAAACCTTTCTCCCCATTGTCCCCTCCCCCTGGCTATTGTTAGATTGTTCTTAATTTCAATGTCTCTGGTTAAGTTTTGCTTTCTTTTTGCTTTTGTTGATTATGTTCCAGTTAAAGGTGAGATCATATGGTATTTGTCCCTCACTGCCTGGCTTACTTCACTTAGCATAATGCTCTCCAGTTGCATCCATGCTACTGCAAAGGGTATAAGCTCTTTCTTCCTCTCTGCTGTGTAGAATTCCATTGTGTAAATGTACCATAGTTTCTTGATCCACTCATTTGTAGATGGGCACTTAGGTTGTTTCCAGCACTTGGCTATTGTGTATTGTGCTGCTATGAACATTGGAGTGCATAGGTTCTTTTGAATTGGTTTTTCAGGGTTCTTAGGGTATAATCCCAGTAGTGGAATTGCTGGGTCAAAAGGCAGTTCCATTTTTAGTTTTCTGAGGTAATTCCAACAGATAACTGTTGGAGGGGATGTGGAGAAAAGGGAACTCTACTACATTGTTGGTGGGAATGTACCCAAATTTGATCTTACTACTATGTCACTTCCTTTAGGAAAGCCTTTCAATAACTGGCCACTTCTCTTACGATAAGTGACAACATTATTTGGTTTTGTCCACATCACCTGTTTCGGCTGGCACCAACCATTTTCTTCTGTTACTTTAACATGAGTGTCTTGCATTGTTCCCATATGCCACATTTACACCGAAGTCTTCCTTTATACTATCTTTTCTGCCCAAATCCTTCTGTTAAATATGGTCATAAGAGTTCCACCTTATCTTACTTTCCCAAGGAACTCTTTCTTAACCAATTAAACTAGGTCCCTTGATGTAACACTGTTCTTTTTTTTTTTTTTTTTCCTTTTTTGGTTCTTGTCTTTGTGGTTCTTATCAAACTTACAGCTAAATAACTGTTTAGTTAATTGCTTGCTGAAATAGACTTTCTATGAGGTATTAGAACTTGTTGGTTCTATCATACGTTATCACCCAGGCACACTGTTGTAACTTGCTACTTAATGTAGGGACTTGGGGAAACTTGGGTTGAATTTCAACTCTTCCACTTTTTAGCTAAAACATTCTAGGTAACTCTTCATCCATTTTGATTTCTGTTTTCTTATCCCAAAGATATTAAAGATAATAATTTCTGTTTGAAATATTTCAAAGATTAAATGATGCATTTTATATGAATACTTTGCAACCGATAGTGCAACATACACATATTTTTATTATTAAATATTTCTCAAGATTGTATCTAAAATGAGGATTAAAATGATTGATAAACTGATTACTCTTTGGCGGTTGATATGTCCCTATTATGAATATCTCCAAATTCATTGTTGTTTTTCCTCATATGTTCTGATTCCTGTTTAGACTAAGATGATACTGGAATCAGCTTTTTGCACGTTGTGCTTTTTGTTGCATGGTTTGGGGCCCTGTCTGCTTTTCCAGTCATCTATATTCTACAGGCTCTGGGTGATAATCACTTTATAGATTTAGGATATTATCCATTTTTAACTGATTGCCCACTTCAACAGAGTAATCACGTTAGAATCTGCTAAAGATGCCTTTTGATGGCTTTTACAGGCACAGCATCGCATATCACACATCTGCAAAGTGTAAATATCTGAGATTGTTTCTAACTGTGCGAAAGATTTATCCACAAGGATCAAGGAAAGCATAAAACTACAATCAGTGTCATATAAAAGGTACAAATTAACATCAAGCAACATAATTACCTTGCAATTTTGATCCATCAAATATACGTAGATAATACACTTTTCTAATGGGAGTACAGAGTTATTTCTGAAAGCAGATGCTTCCTATGGCCTTGCAGGGTACATCCGTGTGTGCCTGAGTCTTACTTCACTGTGGCAGCCGAGATAAATAAAGCAAAATCATCTCTGGAACAGCACGGGTAGAATATCTGCAGACCATTCATCTTCATCCATCCTCATTTTGTAGGCAGTAGAGATACCACTTGCTACATTCATGCAGAGATCTTCTTTCCAACTTTTTTCCTCATTCTCCTTCTCAGCCAGCTTCACTTGGATACTGCTTCATTCTCTTTGACAGACAGAATAACTTTCTTCCCAGTGCTTCAAAGTTGTCAGTATCAGTTAACATTTCACAGTTTTGACCTTGTGACTATGCATTATAACTGCATTAAGAGATAGGGCCCCTGTTGATTCACTTCTAGTAGTCTTCATTTCATGGATCTCTTTTTCCTTCACTCTCTGGTCTCTTCCTCTCTCAGGCACTTTTTTTAACTTCCGCTTTTTTTCCTCAACTTCATTCATTCATTACTTTGTCTTATATCTTCATTTAAATTTCTCCCTCCCTGCTTTTATATGCTATTTGTCTATTCAACACTGAAAGAATTGGAAGAGTAAAGTTTAGTTAAAATAATTTTACCCGATTAAATGATTATAGTTAAAAATAATTATTCATTTGTTTCAACCAGTTGTTTTGAAATTATGCAAACACATTTGTCCTTCCCTTGGGGGTGAAGGGAGAGGTGTAATATTTGACTTCAAATTCCTTCAGTCAGATACTGTGCTTTCTGCTTTGGGTTTAAATTTGCTTTTCAATACATTTTTCTAATCAGTGGCATCCTGAACTTCAGGTATGAATACTTTACCTTAATTTAGTGGTCCAGAATCCTAAATTCAATGCTGAAATGTATTGCTGATTTTCAGGATCTGTTTAGCAGTTGCTAAGAGTGACTCTCTCAAACGTCCTGACAAATTGTAGAACGGTGATTGCTAAGCCATGATCCCTTGAAACTCATCCCCCAGTGCAATACTGGCTGGAAAATAAGAGAGCATTAAAGCAATGAGAACAGTATATTGTAGAACAGAGAGACAGTTTGGATTCCCAAGTCCCCCGAGCCTGCTGTTACTTTTTGATTGCTTCTTGAAAGGACAATAACGAGATGCGTGAGTTAATATTTGGCTTTAAAAATACGGAGTGGGAAGCATGTGGGTATGCATTGTGCCCCTTTACTTTCTTCTTTGTCAAGCTGTTTTGTAGTTTAGAAACATCTCCATTGGGTTCTGATTTTGTAGTGTTCGCTCCGACCATGTTTGGTTTTGGAACACTATGCGGTCATTAAGAGGCTTTCAAATGTAGGCTTCTAAAGTTTCCGCTACAGCTTATTAATTAGGGACGAAGTGCTCAGATTCTTGACAAAATGGGCTTTACTTTAAATGAATTCATTAAAAATTATAAAAATAAAAACCAGATTTTTTAGGGTGTAGATTCTAGTTTTAGTGAAGTAAATTGGAAAAGTTCTGGCAACACTGAAATAACATATTGTAAGTGGAAAACTTTAATGTTTGGAAAAATTATATAGCTTTTAACTTAGAAAATATTTCCTTTAAATGTCCATAACAATTCTAATAGCATTTCCAATCAACTAAAATTATTATATCTTTGTCACAATCCTGTCTCCCCAATTATCCACTCATATTTGTTCATTCATATGCCATTTATTTCTATTTACTTAATGAATAATATATACTAAAAGTGCCCCTGACTCTTACTCAAGTTTTGGCAGTTTTATTGATCTAATTTGCAGAAACTGCAGTCATATTTCTCTCTCTTTTTCTCATCTCTTTCATTATATTTAACCTCAGCTTGAGATTCAAAAAAGAAAAAAAAAATGTCTACTTATTTTTTCTCTTCATTTCTATAGGGCTCCACACTAGTCAAGGAACTCATGTCATTTCATCAAGGTACAGAGAGGACAAATAAAGTTTTTATCAGGTAGAGAAACCAGCCCCAGCAGAGCACCTGAACCATGTGCACAGAAGTGTAGACTTTGCTTTGTGTTTGAAGAACAACGGCTAATGTGATGTGGCTACTTACATGGTACATCAAAGAGATAAAAAATTGTTGGTCCTTAAGAAACTGAATATTTTTATTCCTTCTATCATAACAACTCAACATAACCTAGCTAACGTCACAGTCTAGAAGAGTGACTGGCATGTAAAACTCAATAAATAACTGTAGGATCAAATGTTACCCATTGACAACGGAAAGAAATGCGTTTTCTGTTTCATGGAATCAGGAAACCAAAGTCCTATTGAGATGTGATTTCCGAGGGAGTTAGGTTAACTCTAAAATAAACAATTTATAGCTGCTTAGCAACTCAAAAGGCTGACACTTCAAATCTGTACCTCAAAAATATGCAAAATCTGTACAAGTTACAGACTTTTGTGTTACTTTATTATAGTTGAACCACAGACACAAAGCTGGAGCTTGCCTGTGATCTACAATGACTGTTTTTACTCTTTTATTGTGAGAGGCCTCCCTGCTAGACTCAGTGCAAAGCCTAATGAGCAGGACTGTTCATTTTTGGATAAACATGCTCAACCACATTTTTCTTGAGATTTGCTTTGTACATTGCCAAGAACCCATTATTCCAATCCTCAGCTTATGCTTGGACTGGAAATCCGAATCTGATTCTTCAAAAACATCTGTTCAGCCAGATGTTCACTACCCTTAGAGTCAGTATTCTTCCCAAATGAAGCTGAAATATCTCCCTGCTCTTATGATTTTAACCTTGCTGTCTAAGACTTCGCAATGCCCTGTGATGCTTCCAAACTTATCGACGTATTCATTTATTCATCATTCATTGATTCATTTGTGAATTATTAATGGAATCCATTATTTATTGAGCCCCTAAGATATGCTGACATTGGGCTAAGAACCAGGTAAGACTGGTGAATAAAATTGACCATGGTTCCTGTCTTAGCTGGGAAGTTTGCTTCAGGTAGTTACTCATTCCCACTGAAATGCGTGGGTGTTTAGAGTAGAGAGCCAGCTTGTTTAATTATGGGCACCTAGAATGAGCACATAGCTTATTTTACCTTGCAGGTTAACTTCAAGCCATCATTAAACTTCCGACTTAATGTAGTTGTCCTTGGACTCATGTTACTTTTTTAATGCCCAGTAGCTCATTTCTTCACATTGTTGGGGCATGTAGGTCGTCACCCTTCTTGATTTCTTCTCCGTGACTGACGACTTATTGCACTTTGTGAAAAAGTTCTCATACCTATTTTATGGCAGCGCCCAGCGCACTAATGAGGAATTTCTGCATGCCTTCTGTATGTCATTCCCCACCCCGCCATTACTCACTGTTCTGATTAGTGCTGCCATCAGCTCTTTCAGTGTTAAGTGGGTGCTACTGCATGGCTGTTATGCAGCTTCCATAGAGCGCGTAGGCTGCCTGCCATTTCCTTACCCAACCCCCCTGTGCCACAGAGCTCTAGAGTGAGCAAGTCTAGGTATAAGCATACAATCTGCTGCTTGCAGCTCTGCCACATGTCTTGAAACAGGGCCACAGACACCTGTAATTCCACCAAGGTGTGATTCAGGAAACTCTGGTCTCCATATATACTTTCATATTTATCACTCAGATGCAGGGGTTATGCACCATTTAACATTTTGTAGAACTGGTTATTTAACTTGTATGTATGTGTGTACATGTGCATGCGTTTACGTGTACCTTAATGCTGATGAAAATATTTTCATTTATTTTGCTTTTAATGTTTAATCCCTCAATCTTTATCCATTATAAACATATAAAATATTCACAGGTAAAACAGAGGGAATGAAATGAATGACTAAATTCTTCATGAAAGGGAAAAAATATCTCTGACCAAAATATGTAAAAATAGTGCAATAAAAAACTTGATTATTTTTTACTAAAATAAAATTATATTGCTCTACGTGAAACTATCCAGAAATTTAGTTTGTTTATTACTAAGCTATAAAATGGACAGGACATCTAACCCAGCATTTGGGATTTAAATTTTATCACTAATTTCAGGATTTTATACATAAGTTGGTGCATTATTCCAATTTATGGCTATGTTTTATTGCCTGTGTTTAGTTATCTTTTTATGACATTTGATCAAATATTTATGCAATTTAGATTTCTATCCAGATGGAAATCATTTAGAATAAAATTTAAATAAACCATCAAGATACTTATTTTACAAATACCAACACCAAGTATGCAGAGCAATTCCTTGGGTGTCTTACATGCTTCATGGTAAAGCTTAATAACATTTACCTTCCTGATTTGGGAATTAATCTATTATTGTTAATCTGGAATTAGTGTATTATTGACTGTTCACATCAATTGAAGGGAAACAATAGTTAAGGCAGCTTTGTCAATCAAAAGATCATGGATGCCTCTATTTACCTGTGCCAGATCTGACCCATTTTGAAAAAAGACTAGAGTTTTTATTGTATGCCCTTATTTTTCTTATGGATTTATAAATATAATTATAGACACCCAAGTGTATAGATACCGAATTCTATTACTCTAAATATGCAGAGATTTGTAGGGAAGACAATATCTGAACACATATTTACAATACAAGATGGTAAATAAAGCAAATGGGGCATGCGCTGACTGCAGAGGTTGCTCTGAAGACTGAGCCCCCCTCCATCTTTATTGGTTACAGGGGAGGAGTTATGTCTGTCTCAGTGTCATAGGTGTCTCACAGCAAGTGCAGCCCAACAGCAGGACTTTGAAGGTGCTAAATAAAGGACCTTGGGTGAGAGAAAAGATTCTGAGTAAAAGAAACTACGCAGCTAAATGCCGACTCCTGATTGAGTGTGGTTTGTTCAAAACCAAAGCAGAGGGGTTTTGCTGCGGATCAAAGTAAGATGAGCTATGGTGGTGCTTTGAGGTGGGTTAGGGTTAAGTTACAAGAGACATGGCAGAACTTTGTTGGAGTTTAGAATTTACCAGTAAAGCATTTATGGCCTAGTGAGGAAACTTCGGCATGGAGTAAAAACATGTCAGGTTTCTTTTTACAAGAAATCACTGTGGGGAGCTCGGCTGGTATGGTAAGTCTTCAGCTGATGACAAGTGGTCTAAGCAAATTGTTAATTCAGGTTAACCCACTAAAATTGCAAGTTAAATGTCACATAAACAATGGGAAAATCTTTCATGGTGGTTTTATCTTAAACAATGAAAGTAACATTATGAAAATAAATTTAGTTTGGCTTATCAGGTTTTATTTTTAAGCTATGTAGTAATATAATAATTAAACTACAGAGCATCATAAATTCCCCTAAAATTATGTGATAATGTATTTTGGGTACTGAAATTTACATTTGTGTTAGTATCATTAACATCAAAAGGGTAAAATAAATTGTAATTATAGTTGAGAATTTTATTCTATTTCTTAGGTATTTGTCTTAATGTTTTGATATTCACACAATTTTTAAACCATTAATTATATTTTCTAAAATTCCTAAATGGCTTATGCTTCCCAATTTTCATTTGAAATGACCTTATTTATGGGTTGTACCCCACTGCCTGGCCACACAGAAACTTTTGTTTGATTAGAAGAAAAAGCAAATTGTCCATTTCTAAAGACAAAATTTCTATAACAAATGTACAGCTGTGACAATCATAAAGTAATTGCCATCCAATCAGCAATTCAGCTCAGCCCAACTTGTGATTGCCTCAGTTTCCAAGATCTTCTTCAATAGCTATTTCACCTATTTTATTGTATCGTTCTTCTTTTGGAAGATAAAAAATCATAATTAGGTAATTAATCTGCATAGCACAACTTATATATCCAGATGTTTGCAACTATTGTATACATGGAAAATTAACTTTACGAAGAATATACCAAAGTATAAAGGGATGCACTAGTTTTAAGCAGTTAATAACATTGAGGAAAAATACATTTTATCAGTGAGTAGTTGAACAATTAATATCTTCAGATGACAACTTTCGCTTCTCTAAACAACCTCTCAAATGTAATGTGTTAGATAATGTACACTCATATAATGAAGATGCTCTGAAATAAGAGGTATGGAGTGAAAGGGAATATGGAAGACAAAATAAAATGAAATGAAATATGTAGCACACGCAACTGAGAGAGGAGGGATTGTTTGTTTGATGACTGTGCTAGGAGCAGAAAGGAGTATCGTGTGGGGATCTCATATTAGGACTTTTGGATATGGGTGAGTTGGCTCTTCAGCATATCAGGTGGTATAATAGGCAGAACAAGCTTAGGGAAGGAAACAGAAGTAGTTCATTTGAGTCCAGAGATTTCTAGAAGACTGTTCCCTATCTAGACATAGATATTTAATAAGGACTGAATACTTCATTCTAGAATTTTAAGAGAATTTTAAGATGTTATGCCTCGGGATGCAAATTTGAGAATCATCAGTGTGGGGGTGGGATTTGGAAAAATGAAAGAGGAAAGGACTCTTAAAAATAGGAAGCAGAAGGATAGAAGACAGGCTCTTGGGAAGAGCAGTCTTTACAGAGCAAGAGAATGAAAAGTTCTAGCTGAAGATAAGAAGGTGAGAAGGAACACTCAGAAAAGGAAACAGAGAACAAAGGTGTTATATGGCTCTCAGACCCAGGTCCTGGGGAAGGCTCCATCTGTCCTCAGGGGTTCATGATTCTCAGCAACATGCAAGGCCACAGAAAGTTCAAGATCGAGGAGATTTTTGAGGAACCTAAGAGGTTCCAACAAAGAGCCCCATTTTCCCTTGGTCGACTTTGAGTTAATTGTGAAATAAGGAAAAGGATCGCAACCTAATAATTACACAATTATTGAGGAAGGCTATGATGAAGAATACAGCTTCGTGTGAAAAGCAACTGAACCCAAGAACAGGCAAACCGGCCTTCTCAGTTGTAGACAACAGTGGGCCAAAGGAGGCCAATCTCCCTGCACTGGGGAGCTTCCAAGGTACAACCTACAATGTGCAGCAGCAGAGGAGAAAAACCACTCTCGGGTGCATGCCCTGCTCTCCTGAGAACACAAGTTCATAATTCATTGAGAAAGAATGAACAAGAGCAAGAGAGAATTCAGGCTGACAAAGATCAAATCAAAGCGTCACCTTATCCAGCTGCTTATACAGCTGCTAGGTGTGTGAGATCATGGACTTGCAAACAGTGTTCTGCATGACTAACATTTCCCAAACTGTCAAAGCAAATCTGCATAGCCCCATTCTTACCCTCCCCAGGGGGCTGAGTCAGCCTTGCTGAGTCTGGCCAAGAGAACAGAGAAAACCTGACTAAGGCCCATTTCAAGGGCGCATGACCCGTGCATTTGCATGGGGCTGCTACAGTCAGAGGGTTCTGGCTTGGAGTTTGTCTGGGCCCACAGCCTTGAAATTCTTAATAATTTCCTCTTAGAGTATGTGATTGGCTCACCTACCCCACATCTCTTGGGATCTCCTCACCTCCTTAAGGAAAGCTTTTAGATTCTTGGGTCCCTGGGACCCCAGGTCATCTGGCCTTTCCATCCTCAAACCTGCAGACATGCTGCCCTCCACTGACTTCCTCAACTCTCTCTGTGGGGACCTGGATGTAGGCACAGAGAGGGAGGGCCCGGGTCAGACAAGGGCAGCCTGTCTCATCCTGGGATGGGGCGTGGCAGTGGCCCTTTGCCCAGGGCTGGGAGTGTTTAGCCAGAACCCAGAGCGGTGGGCAGTCATCTTACCTACTCCTGATCTAGGCATGGAGTATGTCCCAATGGGGAGGTGGAAACCACTTGGCAGTAAACTTCTATTTATGTATTTTTTATTAAAGATTTTATTTATTCATTTTTAGAGAATGGGGAAGGGAGAGAGAAAGAGAGGAAGAGAGACATCAATATGTGGTTGCTTCTCACATGGTCCCCACTGGGGACCTGGCCTGCAACCCAGGCATGTGCCCTGACTGGGAATAGAACTGGTGACCCTTTGATTTGCAGCCTGTGCTCAGTCCACTGAGCTATGCCAGCTAGGGTGGCAGTCATCTTTTGATGTAGGTTGGAAAGGCAGGTGGTAGGCTCTGGGAAGGGGAGATCAACTCTGGCCATTTCTAACCAGCCCTGCCAGTTGCTCTGCATATACCACAATCATGGGGCTGGGCCAGGCTCCTAGGAACCTCTGGCCATCTATGCTGACCCCATCTGTATCCCAGTACCTGAGGGAGTGTGGCATTATGTAGTAGATAAAAGATGCTGTAACCAAACGTAGGTTCAGCTGCCTACCACTTGGCAAGCCAGTACTGGAGAAGTAGGTGCTGATGTAAAGAAAAGTGGTTTATTCAGGTGCTGCCTATTTGGAAGATAGGGGACTCAGATCTCAAAGTCCATCTCCTCATCTCAGTGGAGGATAGAGATTTCCATAAAAGGGAGAGGGAACAGAACAAAGAGGTCAAGGGTGGGGACTGAAAAGCTCTCTACGTGCTGACTAGCACAGTGTGTTCCGATAAGACAAGTGATGGGTCCACTGTGCATCACCCTGGTTTACTCATCCTTCCTTCATGTTAACCTGGCTCCGCAGTCAAAGGTCAGCAAATCTGAAGCTGGGATGCCTGAAGGTTGGAGTCTGCATCCTTCAAACCTAGTTCCTAGGATTCTTATGTAAACATGCTGCTTATCTACAAGATACGCATTGGTCGGAATCACCACTTACAGAAAAATGTCAAAAGAATGGCGGGATGGGTTACAATTCCCCACTATTATAATTCCCTACCATTACATACCATAATAGGTTGAAAGGCCACAGAAGAAAATAAAACATTTTATAACGTTGGTAACTTTTTGGCACATTTTTCCTTTCCTTTAAACAAGGGGCCCTGTCCATTCATTTTTAACTTGGCCCTGCAAGTAATGGAACAGGCACCTATAGTATTCAGATGGGCCCAGCTGCGTGTTCTCTGTTCCTTCTGGGACTCATTAATGTGGGCAGTCACGTAGTGAGCACCGAGGGCAGGGCGGGAGGCCCAGAGCAGTATTCAAAGGGTGCCCCCTTCATGCGTGGTCAGAGTGATGGAGTCTTAACTAACCTGCATGCACTATTTCAGACAGAAACTCAGAGCTCTGCTCCAAGACTCCCATGTGACCAGGACAGGCAGAGCTATACAACTTCCTCTTTTTTTTTTTTTTTTTTTTTTTATGGTTTTCTGTGGGTTTTTTTTTGTTGTTCGTTTGTTTTGGTAGGAGAATGGAAACAGCACTCTAATTGCTCCCACGCATAGGTATGTTCTGGATAGCTGGCACGAAGGCTAGAGTAGGGGTGGGGGCTGTGCTCAGTGCTCTAAAGCACCCTATAAAGATGCCCCTAGCCTGTTTGGGTCTGAAAAAATCTTATCCAAAAGCTCTGCTATAAAATGTGTGGCAAAGTTAAACCTGATCTCAGTGGTCGAGTTTGTTTCACACTTAGGGCAGAAAGACAATGGCAGAGGAAGTTTTTTTTCTGTCCAGACCAGCCTGGATATCGCAGCATTTTTCCAGGAGGTCGCCCGCAGCCCCAGCACCAGAGGCAATCAGCTAAGCAGCCAACAGATTTCTTTAGCAAGCGGGAGGAGGGAGAGGAGAGTCTGTGACCTGGACAGAGACCCATCGAAGGGTACTGTCCCTTTCTTCATCTACGCCCCAGTTCTGGGAGGATGGAAGGAATTTGGAGCCATGGGATTTCTCTGGGGAAGAGAGGCAGGGCTGAATTTTCGGAGTCCAGTCTCAGTGAGCATGTCAGAATCCCCGCTTCGGCATCAGTGGCATGATACAGGATTGAATCAAGCATTGCTGGGGAACTGGGGAATTGTCTGGAAAGCAAAAGCCATAGTAGGGAGGAATGGAACTGACAGTAGAACACGTGGGGCTTGGGGCCCATCAGTTTGGATATTCCTATAAAAGTGGCTCTGGGACTACTCATGCCTGCAGCATATCCATTATTCAATTCTTCAGCAATAAACCTGGAATCCGGCACTCTGGCGCTCTCCGGGCTTCTTCCTCTTCTCTTCCAAGTGGCCAGCCACACTTCCTCTTTCCTGATTTAACTAGCAGGTCCACCTTTGGGAAAATGGGGTTAAGGAGAGAAATCTGTAAAATGACCTATCACTTGGTATGATTTTATGTCTTTTAAGAGGTCTTGGAAACAGCAGCCTATCCGGCCCCTTGTGTGTTTAACTCAATTCTCCAAGCAACAAAGTTTTGGACACAAACCACTAACAGCCTTCAAATGGTTCACTCTCAAAAGAGCATTCAGGAACTTGATTCCTTGGACCAACTGAGGAGGGAGGGAGTGCCACAGCCCTCAGCAGGGCCATTCGACTTTCACCAGCTGAGGCTGAGTTAAGCCTTTAGAATTGTTGCCCCCTAAAGGAAAATAAAACACAGGGAGAGGGAATTAAGATGATCTTGCATCATTAAGCAGTCATGTGCATTACTAAAAGATGTTGCTTTCTTATCGGAGCTATTAAGTATCACTTTGACTAATGGGTCCAGAGAGATAAATGCCTGAGCAAAGGCAAAGGAAACGTGAAAATATCCGGAATTAAAAAGTCAGAACTGGGAAGAATCGACGTTTCCTGCAATGAACTTTAAAAGTCATATTCATGCTCACATATGTACATAAAAGACATTTAAAGCGGAGTAGAGAATCATCTCTCTTATTAAATGGTTTCTGTAGTCTAATGATTCTCTTTAGATTTTATGGATACTTTTTGTGTTTTGCAATATTTTATATCAATGTGTGCCCAACTTTTATTTTAATCAAATATAGAGGCGTGTCTTCATCATAACAAAACATACTCTGAAGGACTGGTCTTGAAAATACTTGCACTTGGTTTGGAGTAACTGTTACCAAATTGAAGGGGGTAGGACTGATATACTAAAATTTTGCAGCAGAGCAGAAATATGAATGGACTAACAAAGCAGTATATTTTGTCAAGTATCTCAGGTTTCCTTTAGATGAGAATCGGCTCACATTTTGTGAATGTGGGTGTGAATTGCATATTTTGTTTGAAACAGATGGATATTATTTTATGATAACCTATGTCTTTGATTAAGAGCCTATTCAAAGTTCTTTATTTTAGGTAATATATTCATTAGCTAAATTCAGAAGTATGTGCTATATACAAATAGTATTCAGCTCTTCTTTAAGACCTTTGGAGACCAGCACAGGAGACGTATTTAATGCAAACAGGAAGGGACTGATTGCCCAGGGGCATTCTACGGAGAACCACATTTTGCCTAAATCATAAATTCATGACAACGATGCAAATAATTTGAAAGTTTTGAGGAAAAAATGTAGTTTAATGAAGTGACACTGAAGATCCTTTGGTGCCACCAGTCAGATGGGGCCACCCTGGTTTCCCAAGTACTGCTAGTAACAGGGTGCACAAGAAAAAACACGTGGGGGGCCAGGCTCTAACACCTGCACAGCAGGCTGTCTTCTGATGCAGTTAAAAAAGAGAAAAAGAGTTCTGAAGTCCTTTCGGAAAACTTTATGTTAATTGCAGCCATTAGAAGTCACAAAACGCAATTGTGTTACCTAAGATCACACAGATGGTGGAGTCCTTTGTCTAGAGGTGCCCGGAGGGAAAGCTGGAGTTAATTACACTTGGTTCACAACCCTGGGAGTTCCCTGGGTGAAATCTGAAACTGGTCCCCTTACCTGCAGCACAGGGAGAGGCCAAGAAAAAGGCAAGTGACTCCAGATTGGTAGGTGGCAGGTTTAATAAGCAAGCACTTACTACCACCAGAATCTTAAAAGTTCATAGAGAGGCCTTACCTTGGGTTCAGTGTTGTGTCCAATCATAAGAGTCTCAACCACCACATGGCTCTGTCACAAAGTTGCATCCTCGAACCTGAGAGAACTGTGGGCAGAACAGACATCCCAAGGGCAGGGGCGGGGTGAGGAGCCTAGGAGTGCCCAGGGTCAGCTCCTTCGAAGGTCAAATGGCAGTCATATCCTCTCCATTGTCATTTTCTAAACATTTCTGAAGTTTTCTGCTTTCTCTCCTGGCCTCGTCATCTGATACAAACTGTAGCTTGATGGGAGCGGGGAGGAAAGATTCCATCTAGAGCATATTTTTTCTTAACTCAAGAAAAATCTGGAGTCATATTTACATTTGTTCCATAGCCTCTTTAAACCTGACGACGGTCAAAGGTAAGATTCTACTTTTTACCTGAAGTCTATTCGACCACAACTATTACTGCAGTCATGACAAAGCAAGGGAGAGGGAGAGAGAAGACACATAAAGATTGCTCTTTACACTAGGAGAATCTGAAAGATAAAAATATCTTTAAAAATAGCAATGCTTTAGAAAATAATATTTAATTAAAAATTCAACTAGGCATCCATGTGTACCTCCTCAAAATCCTCCCCACAAAGTTGGGGAATTCAAAAACTATATATATTTTTTAAGTGGTGTTGTTTATTCTGCTTAGTTGAAGTTGTGGGAAAATCTTCAACATAAAAAAGTTTCACAAAATATAAAATATGTTGATAATATGGGATTCTTATTAGAGGAAATGTTTTTGACTACTAAGATAGTACATTCCTAAAATTCAAAATGGAGAGATCAGGAAATTTACAAACGTCTGAGGTATTTTGTGATACCATTTTACATATTCTATTCAAGAGAAACAGTCCCTGAACCATTATTACTGAGAAATTGTCTAAGATTTCATGTAGTTGGGTCACTTTCAGAAATAAGGAATTGAAAATGACACTTCTGCTTTTGTGGACATTCAAATTGTATTGATATATAATTTTTTAACTTTAAACTCTTAGCTGTACAACTGTGACTTACTTAGATCAGAATTTTTTAGTCCCTTTAGTTCAGTAGAGTGAAATATAATGTCGTTGAGGATATTAAAACAGAGCTCCTGCCTTCTTGCACAAATCAAAACATCAGGTCTCAGAGTCAAACTCTAACACTTAGTTCAAATTAATAGATCGATGCCTTGTTAGCGCTGACTGAGCTCTTTGGCATAGAATTGTTTCTACACACTCAGGTAATTGACAGAAATGCTTAAACACATCTCCTTACCTGAGACAGTTATCTAACGACGTCTCAATCCTTCTGTTGTATGACACCAATTGACTTCAGGTGACGTTTTGGCTGCTTTGGACTGTGTTCTTCTGTTATAACCAACTGGACAGTAAGAAAGGCACTTCACACCTTGGATAACATGGACTTCCAGTTTTGGTGCCAACTGAGTCGATTTTGAGCTGTTCACGGACTTGGGTCAGAACTTCTGTCTGCGGCCTGTTCTTCATTCCCCAGGGACAGATCAAGTCCCTCATGCACCTGGTGAACCATGCAACATTAGTTTCACTGGGAGAAAGAAAAAGGTCATTTTTTTCTTTGAACCCAGCTGGCATTCAACATACACTTTGAAACAAGAGGACTGATAGCCATGTAATTTTAATCCAGGTTAATATGCATTTTTAATAAAACCCAATTTCTTTTTTTTTTATAAATTTCTTTTTTTATTTATTTATTTTAGAGAGAGGGGAAGGGAGGGAGACAGAGAGAGAGAGAGAGAAACAGCAATGTATGGTTGCCTCTCACATGGCCCTCAGTGGGGACCCGGCCCGCAACCCAGGCATGTGCCCTGACAGGGAATTGAACCGGGACCCTCTGGTTCCCAGCCCACGCTCAATTCACTGAGCTACACCAGCCAGGGCTAAAACCCAATTTCATACACGTCCAACTCTAGTGTCACTCACTGCTTAAGTTTTATGGCTCATATTTGTTGTGGGAAATAACTATGTTATAAAATGTGCAAAAGAATGATGGATTTTGAATTTTTTTCTTCTGCATGAATCAAATCCTAAGATTATTACTTCTCGCTGCAGACTACACTTCCCAATTTCTTGTATGAATTTCAAGTGTCTTCCTTGCTTGAAATGTAGCCAGCTGCTTGTTAAAAATTTTAATCAGGAATGATTTAGGAAAAAGAGGAGTTTTTCCTTATGGGGAAGATGTAAAGTCTTTAGCAGGTGTCAGATGTGGTGCTGTGGCCACAATGCTCCCTTGAGTAGCGCCCCAAGAATGTGCTACAGCTTTGAATACCCACACAAGAAAAAGTAAAAGAAGCATTTGCATAATATCCATAAAGTCTAAAAATAAAACTAGAAAAAGCCTCCAATGAGGCCGCCTTGCCCTGACTTCTAGGTCTGCTTATTACCACTGGGTGGTGGCTGCTTTCTTATGTTTGAATAGTTGTCCGTCTGGTTCTGGTGTCTTCTGGAAGCGGTGACTCTCAGCTGCTGTACTCTTCCTAGCTCTCGCTGGCGTTGTCTGCCTCTCATTCTTGCTCTTGACCTCTGACTTCTAAGGTATCTCCTTTCAATCCACTGTCCAGAGCACTGACAGTTATTCTCTGCGTTGGTCTTGGTCCTCTCAATAGTCGGTCACCCTTAACTCTATTTCCTGCACTTTGTACTGGGAGAGGAATTAGTCCTCAGGTTTATCTGCAGCTCTCAGGGGCCTCTCCTCATTTCAGACCCTGCTCCCTGAGAGTGTTACTGTTTGTGATGTTTTTTTAATTTACTCACATATGTCACGAATTTAAACAGTGTGTCACAGTGGACAGCATAGACTGCCTGCCCTCAAGGGCTGTGAAGTAGTAAGGTTAGAGAAGTGAGGACTGAAATCACCTGCCTCCATACAGCTTGATGGTGGGCGTGCACGTTGTCTGTACCATACGGATTCAGCAGAACCTCCAGGAGATTCTTGCCTTGTCCCTCCACAAGCTGCCACCCAGCTGGCAGGTGGAATTTTTGGCCCTCCAGCTCCTTTGGGGAAGTTTTCGTCAAATAAAGCATAACACTATAATTCCTGTCATTCTTTTTAAACATTCATATCAGACTGGTAGCTATTTTGTAGCAAGAACTATAGGCAGGCTTAGCTCTTGGGCATCTTTCTAGTTTTATTTTTAGACTTTAAGGATATTGTTCAAACGAGAATGGCATCCAACTAGCATAATATGCCTTTCAGTCACAGATAAATTCTCTAAAAATATGTGTGTGGATTAGATAAATTGAGGTGATGCTTATGTAATTAGTTAGAAACAAAGAACTCTTTCTTGTTGTTGTTTTTTTTTTTACAAGACCATTTTCTGTACCATGTACCCTGGAAGCAGGCTCTCCACCAGCATTTAGAGATTTGGTGGAAAAATTAGTTTGTATAAATCTTAATTGAAAGTATTTGTTGCCTGTTTTCTTTCAAGCCAAATGTATGACCAGACATCAAGAAAATGGCCCAAATTTGAGCTTATTTTAAAAATAAAAAATAAATGAAAGACAATAAGGGTCTGGAGGCTGGAACCTGCCCAGAGCCTGGGCTTTAGCACTGGAGCGTGTTACCTGCAGACGCCACCCCTGGAAAACCACAGAATAAGAGTTTCTGGATTTGGGGTTTTGTGATTATAAGATTCATATATTAAGTCTCCCGACTGATGACAGTATCAGTATTAAGTGCTAATGAACACGTCAGTCACTTGGTGAAAAAAAACCCATCAGGAGACCCTCTGATGTTTTCAAAACAAAGCAGACAAGGCTCTGCTGTAAAGAGTGGGAGAGAGAGGGGAAAATAAAACCAAGTAATTGTGGCACAAGAAGAGTGAAGCCTCTAGAGAAGAGAGAAAGATTATGGAAATGCCCATGGAAAAGGCAACTTTCAGAAGCACCAAGGAGCTACAGGCTCCTGCGCAAAGAGGGGTGGGGGAAAAACTCAGGTGCATTTCACGACCGCAGCCGCGGGAGGGGTGCACCATTTCTGGACGCACGTCCATACTGGGTTATCTGATGACCTGTGTGAACAGGACCACCAGTTACATACCACTGACCACATGGCAACACACAGCTTCACTTTGTTCGGAGAACGAATCCTGTATCTGAGGCTCTGAGGTCTCTTATCTTGGCAAAAGGGTAAGTTGTTTAACTGTTTACTTTTTAAGACATGTGACAAGATCCTCATCATGTCTACCAATGTTAAACTCTGTTATCACCAACTGCCCAGTCCCCAACAGTTCCCTGACTTGAAAAATCCACCTTAAATGTCTTGCAGTCAGATTCCCATACCCATTAAATATCTGCTCTGACCTCCCCCTTCTGAGACACAAGACTCTAAATTAGAGTCTTATTTCTTTTTATTGGATTTTTCTTTTTTATTTATTTTTCTTTTTTATTGTCGTTCAGTTACAGTGGTCCCCATTTTTCTTTTTCTTTTTTTTTTAATTGCTTCATTGTTATTTAATTACTGTTGTCTGCATCCTCTCCCCTCCTCTTCCCCTACCCCCTCCAAACCCACCTCCCTCCCCTGCCTCCACCCTCCCCCTTGGTTCTGTCCTTTTTTATTTTTTTTTAATTACCCTATTTTTCTTAATTTTGCTTGATCAACAGGTTTTTCTGGTGGCCCTTTTGCAGGAGTCAGCTGTCACCAGAAGGATCCAGGCGCTTTTCTCAAAGTGTGGTGAGTGCTATAATACTAATCAAAGAAAAACATGATCTGGAAAAACTTAGACAGGGCCCCTGACATAGTCTCAGAGAAGGAACAGGAAGAGGTGTGGAGAAAGTGGTGTTTCAAGATCTGTAAAATCTAGAGAGGTAAATAAGGGAAGAATGGGGCAGGAGTGGGCTGGGATGGGGGAGGGCATTTAAGAAGCAAAGACTGGCAAGAGCAGTGATTCAGGGGCAAGAGGAACCAAGGCGGGTGTCTGGGACTGTAGTGGCTCAGTGTAGCTGGAGCACAGAGGCGCTGATGGGAAAGAGCAGGGAACCAGCAGGAGAATTAGCAGGACCCAGTAGGGTTGATGGGCTAGTAGCTAGAACACAGAGAAATACTGAGGTTGAGATGAGACTTTAATTACCAAATTACCCAAATTTTCGAGCTGGTGGTTGTAATGACTACAGGGAGCAAAAAACACGGGTCCAGAAGTTCTGCAGCGTGACCGTTCTTGAGCTGTGTTTTGGTTGCATGGCTGTGTTCTGTTGATGGAAATTCATTCAGCGGTACCCTTAGGACTTGTGGATTATACTTCAACCACAATATTATTGAAATGACTGCCTGGGCGAACGTGTTTGGCTCTGTTTTATTCATGGAACTTGGGAATTAGGGTGCATGTTTGCAATGTTTTATGTTCAAGTACCATAGTCAAAGCATGTTTTCTTTAAACCATGAAATATGGTTTAAACAAGGAAACCTTAAAAAGTGCTTGCTATTCCCTAGCTTTGAGAAAAAAGAAAACTTGTGTTAAAAATGTGTTGCAGTAAGTGTAATCATACAAGAAACAGGGAAGAACTATAGACATCATTATAGAAACTAGAAATGATGCCCAAAACTTATTATAAATAAAAAGCAAATATACTTTGCTTTTTCTCAAAAATAGTTTTCTCTGCTCTTCGTTTCTCAGGGTGGTTGTAACAGATTACCAAAACTAGGTGGCTTAGAGTAACAGAAATTTATTTTCTCAAAGTTCTGAAGTCTCAAAGTCCAAAATCAATATATTGTCTGGGTCACGGACCCTCAGAAGCCTCTAAGGAGGACCCCTTTTGTCTCCCTGGCATTGCTCCAGTCTCCGCCTCTGTCATCACATGGCACTCTCTGTGTCCACCTGTGTCTCTGTGTCTCTACCTGTCACAGTGGGTTAAGACTCACCCTGAGGACTACTTTTTGACTTGATCATATTCTAAAAGACATTATCTCTTTATAAGGTGACATTCACAAGTGTTGGTGGTTAAGACTTCATTTCTTTTTGGGGACACAATTCAACCCATAACAACAAATTTTTGAGAGATGTGGTATGTGAGCTCATGTAGGTAACAATATGTATATCATGAACACACCTATTTATGTGGTAGTTTGGAAAGGACTAGAAAGACAAATGCTAACTCAACAGTGCTTTCCTCTAAGAGAAATGAAACAATGTTTTCATATTATTCTTTAATAATTTCCACCGTTTGAATATTTTACAGTAATAATTTATAACCAGTATAATTCATTCATTCTTTCAGTGTATATTGATGAGGTGCCCACTATGAGTCTTGCACAAAAACTGAATTTGTCCCAATAAAATAGATGTAGAAAAAACATACACATGGTAAAAAAAAATGTTAAACGTATAACAAGTCTTAAGGAGTATGCTAATTAGTACAATTAATTTAAGATTAACAATTTTCCAAAACCAAAATATAAGAGAAATAGATGTGCATATCATATGTGGGTCATATTTGACCCATTTAATTTTCTTGTTCACTCACAAACTCAAGTTTGTAATGTCTGCTCTCTGTGGGCCACATGAATTCAAGGCCAGGTGACTTCATGTATTTTGATGAGTAGAGGCCGTAAAAATGAATTATCCAGATTGGTAATTCCATAAATACATAGTCTCTTGTCTGGTCAGGGTGCTTCTTGCCTAACAAAACATGTGTGCAAGTTTTCTATTACAGTACAGTGTTATTTGAGCACATCTGAATAATGATATCAAAATAGTACTTCCTCATGATTATATCACCAAGATCTTAGGGTTAAGTTCTCTTGAAAATTTTAATTCATGGTATATTCATAACAATTTAACCATCTTCTATTATTTTACCTTTAATTTGACAATATAAAGTAATGCCTTTGCAATTTTTCTCTCCATGTTCATCAGTGAGTGTGGTTCTGTGACCTTGTTGCTATGGTGATATTTTGACAAAGTGCAGAGCTCCAGGCATCAGGTTAGCCTTCCAGTGTGCCCCATTCAGCCACCCATCCATGAGGCTTTGGAAAGCTCCTTGTAACTAGATGTCATCAAGTTTGGGATGTATCTCCTGACTGAAGACCATCAGGAATCTTATACTCTGTCTACACCAGGAGTTAATCTTCCTTTCTTTTATTTCTGACTATTTCTGAAAGCATTTTCTTCTGTTATCTGCCCTTGTGAGACAATGGAGTACTTATTTGAGAGTTTAGGTATTTACATGGAAAGACATGTCTATAAGTAGTTTCTACTGTTTTTCTTATGGAAAGCTCTGAGGCAAGGAAAGACAGAGTTGGCTTCCTGGTTGTGATGGATGAGGAGAAAAATGCAAAGTTTAACACAGATAAGCATCTCAAATGTGATCTTGCCACTGCATTATTCAGAAATGTTTATGATCAAGAAGCTCAGCATTTACCAACAAAGCATTTGTAAATATGGAAAAGACAAACAATGCCTACTTCAGTCATATCTGCTTTTGTTGTAAAAACTGTTTCTCTTTCCAGTCTTGAGGTGTAAGCAGAGTAAAATACATATATTTTAAGACTGGGTTTTTAACTACTCTGTTAAAGATGGATTGAAATAAATGTAGGCAGGTAATTGCTCGATAAGGCAGCAAGCCAACATTTCTCTCCTGAATAGAATTGGAGCCCCAATACAATCTACACTGTGATCCCTTTCTGCTTAGAATTGAGGTAGAACTCAGTCAAAGTCTATCTTACTTGATTTATATAAATAAATAAATGTGGAGAAAATATATGTAATAAATAGCTTTGTTTAATATACAACTTCAAGACTAGCAGGGAAATACATAATGAGGTGGCTTTAAGGTTATATTTAAGTTGATGAAGCTTATATGAGAAGAACAAACATTAGAAGTGTTTTCTCTCTAGTGCTTGGCATAGTAACACACACACATCCATCCTATTGATTCTGTTTCTCTGGAGGACCCTGACTGCCAACACACAGACCTAACAACAGATAGAGATAAAAGCAAGAGGGGTGGGTTCTTTTTCTAATTAGAAGTTTCTTATCAATTAAGATTTGGCAGATTGAATATAGACAACTTCCAGATCTGGGCATGAGCACCTTGGTCCATGTAATTTCCTTCATCAACAGGAAGAACCCCAGAAGTGGTGCACAGAGGAAAGTAAACCAGTATAAGACACACTATATTACAGATGTGTAAGAAATTCTCAAAAGGGGGTATAAGTATGAAGTCGAGTGTTTTAGAGACTTAGAGTGAAGTCTTAGATTGAGAAATTATTTTGGATTAATTTGCATTGACAGGATGCTTAGAACTGTAAAAGCAGAAGTGGAGCATAAAGAGAGAAGAAAACAACATCCAGGACTCTTCTACACAAGATTAATATTTAGGAGTCTGGTAGCGAAGGAAACCAAAACAGAAAAGATGAAGCAAATCTATTCTGGGATCACCATTTTATAAAAGTATGAAAAGGAAATAGAATTTATGCCAGTGGTCACAAACTGAAATGTATGTCAGGGTTAGACAGGCGAAGTAGCACATTACAACACTACAGGTTCTTGGCTTTTTTTTGGTCATTTATCTAGTTTCAGGACTAGTTAAAACAGTTTCCTATAACAGAGCGAAAATATAAATGTTTGCAGGTCCTATAGTTTGCTGGCCATGAGTGGGAGATCTGAGACTTAAGTCGGTGCCAAAGATTTTCTTTTAACATTTGTTATGAGATGCGTTGTATATTGATTAAAGCTAAGATGACAATTGAGTCACACTTTAAGAGAGGTTTTGTACAATAAGCATATCTGAAAAGAAACTACATGCCATTTTTGTTCAATCATTTCTTGACTTCTACCAAACAATGCAGCTTCAAAGGATTTTCTTCTTCTCTCTTATGATAAGTAAAGATTTCTTTCTGTAACTGTTTTTTTTTTTGGGGGGGTGACTTGCAAATTGATATGCAAATGTGAACTTTCTTCACAATTTCTACACACATCATACAAGTCGGGATATTTCTATCCTAATAATGTGTGATACTGTATAACAACCCTTAATACATTTCTGATCTTTGAGTTTTAATTATGTCAATGATATTTACTTTGATGTGAATGGGTTTTCTCAAAAAGAGCAAGGTTTAAAATAAGTAGTCAATTTAGTAAAATAGCCTTTTCATCATTTTATATCATTTGAGTTCCTACATTGCTTAGGGGATTTAAATTTATGCTGAAGAATGGGGCAATATTCAGTGATCAAACGGTAAATTGGGTGCAGAATTTATACATTTGGATTGGTCAGTTTTCTGCTTATACACGTATGTAATGCTACTGAAATGACCTCAGCACACTAATGTGATGCGTATTTTCACCTTAACATCATCTATTTATTAACTCATTAATTAATTTATTGAGGACTTACAATATAGTACAATACAGAATACAATTCAGAGTATTATGGTTGGTTCTGAGGATATACAAAAGAACATAACATGGTCCTTTTCAAGGCAGTCATATTTTGAGATAACAATTATAACCCAACATGAAATGCATCTTGTTTATAAAGTTCAATGGGAAGAAAAAGTTGAGAGTTTTTAACCTAGTTTGGAATCGAGGTTTGAAATGGTCTAAGACAATTTACTTGGGAAGGGGTAAACTGAATCATCAAATATAACTAAAATATTCTCAGCAAAATGGGTTAGGAAGGGAGTTTAGAGAATGGGAGAACATGTTCTGTGACAATTAACTGAACTAGAGAATACTAAGGTATCTGAAGAAGAGAACAATATACAATTGCATAATGTAAAATTTAGAGAATACATGCGATTTCACATATTGTCAATATCAATATAATGAAACTTTTATCAGTGTTTATTTTTGCGGGTTACTGAGTTGGTTTGTTGAGACACAGAGTTCTATGGAATAGACTAGCTTCTTGGGTAGTTTATAGGATGCTTGAAGCTAGAGTTTTACATTAGAAAGATAAATATCAATGCCAGTGTATTAAAATGATCTTATAAAACATTATGTAATAGTCTTTATTTTATGACTTCTACACATATTTAAAGATGTCTTTCCTTTAAAAATATAGTTTCATATCAAAATATAGGAGCTGGAAATTTTCTACATTTTCTAATTTCACTTGTTAGTAACAGTATGATATTCACAAATGTTATCATTGATATATGCTTTTCATCTATTATAAAGTGTTCAGATTGGTTCTAAATGTATACATGTTACTTAATGAGGTTTCTGAAAGGTCAATTACATATAAGGCACTGAAAATGCAATGATAAATGAAGGCTTTCACGACATTTAGGGGCTTATAAACTAAAGAGGAGTGTGAACAACATTGACTTTTCCACGTCATAAGAGCAGAAGTAGTGTTGGTAGTCCCAGGCGGGCTCTTCCAGGGAATCGAGACGAAAGCATTAGAAGGACCCATACATGAGAGATCATCGTGTGGCATGGTTTAATAGAAGCTTCCCCCTGGGTTTCCAATGTCTCAACTTTGTCTGTCCTGCCATGGAAAAAGTTTGACCTTGTCCTCAGCAAGGCCAAAGCAAAAGCCAGTATCCAGAGTTATTGCTTCATATTAAAGCTTAGTATATTTCAGCATCCAGCCAGTTTACCTGCAATCTGTTGCTGTGTTGAGGTGTCCAGGCTCCAGCTTGGAGCCTAAGCATAGAGTCCTCCCCACAGCCCTCAACCCCACAGCTGCTAAGGCCACGTACTATAGACAGAGGTCATGTGAATGCATGGGGTGTGTGTAGGGAGAGAGAGAGAAACAGAAAGAGAGGGAGGGAGCTCTTTATTCTCCTGGGATTATAACAGCTTCAGTTTGGGATGGATCAGGTGCTCTTTAAAAAGAACCAATCAACTTCCTAAGCTTTTGCAAGTTTTTGATGGGTCCATACCCTACTTAGACTACAAGGCTTCTGTGGTCTAATACCTCCCCCCTGTGACCCCAACAATTTGGTGCTGGAGGATGGAAGGAAGGAGTGTTAATACCCTTGGTGGAACAATGTTGTAATACCCTGGATTGTGAAGCTGTAGCTTCCTGGTGAAGCAAACAGGCTTATGCTCCCCAGCTTATTAAACACAGTGTTCAATTTCCTTTGTTGCCCTTTTCTTTATTAATATCTAGTTAATCACTGACAGTAACAGTAGCATGTGGTACAGTGAGATGAGGAGCAGTAAATGATGCTCACAAAAGCCTGGCTGAATTAAAAAAATGTGGCTATTTGATCTGGGATTGAATCTGAGTAGGAAATTACCAAAAATATTCCAGGCACATCAAAAGTTGAAGGTGGGAATAAGAACAGTAACTTTGATATCTTCCTGTAGTTTGCTACAACCAACATACAGGGCATGGTATGAAAGAGCAGGACTGTAACACAGGGTCCAAAACAGATCATGGAGACCTTTGTACACCCTAAAGTTTTCTTAACAAAATAACATCTACAAGATGTTATGTGGTAATATAATCTTTCAATTCTATACTTACTTGGTTTTATTACTGTCTTTTAATTATGCAAATTTCAAACGTCCTTCATTGTCAGAATTGAGAAAATTAATTTGACAATAAAACATATTTGAGAATAAAATAAATTAGAAGTGAGAAATAAGTTTCTCATTTTAAAAACAATTCTTTTTTTTTTTTTTTTAATTTTTAGAGAGAGGAGAAGGGAGGGAGAAAGAACAATGTATGGTTGCCTCTCACATGGCCCTCACTGGGGACCTGACCTGCAACCCAGGCATGTGCCCCAACTGGGAATCGAACCGGGACCCTCTGGTTCCCAGCCCTGGCTCAATCCACTGAGCTACACCAGCCGGGCTAAAAACAATTCTAATACTAAATAATGTGCTTATCTCTTTACATTTGAGAAAACCCTTTGCACACATACTTTATTGTAACTTTTCACCTTCCCAAATTTTTTACTCCCTGAGACGTATCCAATATGGGAACCATATGGGAAGCCACCCTGGAGCCACACTGCCCTTTAAATTTTTGTTCTCCAATATCTACTTAAATGTCACATCAACAGGTGTGCCTTGAGTTCCTGGGCTTGTTTGGCAGTTGCTAGTGTAGCTGTAAACCTGGGAATTTATTTTAGGAAGACTCTATATAACCTAAAACCCGATGACAAATGGAATCTCTAGTGTTGTGGTCACATATGGCAAAGGTCAATACAATGTAATCAATGAGTTCCCTCATTTGAACAAAATGATGTCTTTGCAAAACTTTCTTACACCTTTTATTCAATGCATCTTAACATGTAGAGTGCTAAAAGGGGACAGATATCAATGATATTATAAGTAAACTCCAAAAGTCTATGCATACTAAAATCTGTCTGCTTGTATGTATGTAGTGTACATAGATACACACACAGTATTTTTATAAATTTGTAAACCTGTATTTTCATAATATGGTCGTTGATAAAATCACATGTTTTTTCAAAGAACTATTGTCTTCAATACTTTTGATCAATATTTATTTTCTTTTTTCACATATATTAAAATTATGATTATTATTCTGGGAGATGGCCCAAGACACATTTTTGACATTAAAATTTTGACACATTTTTACAACTTTGAAAAGTGGTCATTTTAGCCCTGGCTGGTGTAGCTCAGTGGATTGAGTGCGGGCCTGGAACCAAAGGGTCGCTGGTTTGATTCTCAGTCAGGGCACATGCCTGGGTTGCAAGCCAGGTCCCCAGTAGGGAGCACAAGAAAGGCAACCACACATTGATGTTTCTCTTCCTCTCTTTATCCCTCCCTTCCCCTCTCTCTAACAATAAATAAATGTAATCTTTTTAAAAAGTGATCATTTTAAATTCTACCTTCATTTTTTGGAAGAATTAGTAATATGTATTTATAACTTCTTTTTTTATTTTGTTTGAAGATGTCATTCTTATGTTTCAGGACTAGAACCAGTTTGATTTTTCCAGGAAGGATGGTAAATAAGATAAAGGCACAAGAAGGATTTCTAATATCTCCTTGAACTTAATGAAATGCTGTTAAAGGAAGAAGTGAAATGCTGTCATGTGACAGGGATTATGGTGGTTTTGCTCCCCTCACAGTTGCTCCTACTTTGGCACTCTTTGCAAAGCAAACAGAACCACCACCAAACTCAAGGTCATAACCAAGGGTCACCTTCTTTCTTGTGACTGCATCTACACAAAGACTACCTGTAATAACCCCACAGATATTAGAAAATCCAGAACAAAACTTGTTCTAACATTACGCACTTAGAAATGTCCAGTGAATACAGGTTTCTTGTGACTTAGAAATCAAAATAACTTATTAAGGCCCTTTTGAAAAATGGGTCTTAAAACTCAATCCAGGCATAAATATCAAGTGTAAAATAAAGCTACTCAGCTTATTTTCATCCTCTAAAGCCACACACACACTTTCTGGTTATTCATTTGTCTTCCATCATCACAACCTACTATACACAGGAAGCAAATTATATTCATAAAGAGTTTCCGTTTTATGAAATGTTGACTTTCTCTATAGGAATATAATGTTAGCTTTGTGATAAACTTTATCCAGTCTCAAAGATGTCAGAGATAACTCAGCTTTAAGTGAGAGTCTAGAGAGATAGATAAACCCAGCTGCACAAGCTGGAGCCCTTGACTTAGAAGAGCAGACTTCTGTGAGTCAATAAACAGTGACATCATGATGCAGTCTAGAAAACGCTATTCCAGAAATATGACAAATTAGGTCGAAATTATCAAAGAGGCGTGTGGGCTTCCATAGCCATTCTTAGGATAATGTTAAGAGCTTTTGAATAAGCCAAGAAACAAAAGATGAGATTCTGCACTGGCCTGGTCTCTAGTTTGTAAAAAGAACTTCTTATTGCATAGAATAGCTGATCAGTTAGAAGCATAGAAATCCCAGTCTCTGTTGCCTCCTGACTTCTAATTTCAATGGGCCATATGGTTCCCGATTCTTCTGTAAGTAACTTGATGCTTTGTGTAATTAAGTGGGCATATGCTTCCTGTACAAAATCACTGTTAGATCTCCTTTGCGTGGCAGAGAGTTACATGGACCAGGTTGTGATACCAGCTCTTATCTGCTGCCAGCAAGCTTTAAAACTGCTTAATAAGATTCAGAGAGAATGATGACGTCTTACAGTTTTCAAGATAGGCATAGGCATTATTCTAACTTATTCTGAGACTCTCTGCTCAGGAGAACTTAGCACCGTGTCACCCCCTCGTATCCCTCTTTCCACCAATGCGACCTCAGGATGACAATTTGACCAGATATCAGGCAGAGCAAAAATTCTCTTTGCAATTTTTTCACTCTTCGTAAAATTTATGTACTCTATAGCAATATTACTTCTCACTGATTTTTAGACATCACAAGAAACAGATTTTGTGTGTGTGCATGTATCTTTTTCTATTAACCTAGTCTCTGCAAAGTAAGAACACAGGTGTATGGTCAAACCAGTGTGAGTCATCTGTCTAATTTGACATGTGAAGGTGTTAAAAAGGCATTATCACTATTTTGTTTTATGTTCTGAGATTGCCTGTCTTTGATCTTATCTCAAAATAGCTATAGAAGTAAGTCTTTTATCTTGAGTCCTTATTCTGCTTCATGTTGCTGGAAGCATGGTCTGAGTTCTTTGCTTTGTTCTGCTCAGCTTCCTTTAGAGCTATCAGAAAACACTAATTTTTACTAAAGCAGTAATTGTCTGCCTAGGAGTCACATCATGAGGTTGGGCATGTACCAGAATCCACTGTAGGCTATAGGGGTTTTGAAATCTAAAAACTACTGTGAAACATAAAGCAATGTATAGAGATATTTTTTTTGTTGTTCTGTATGGACATGTGTTAGATCGCAATACTGACCATAATGATTCTTAACCCCTTATCCACGCCTTTGCCACATAACTTTGTTATGATCTCCCACAGTGATTGGGGAAAACTTCCCTACTTTTGATTCTTGCCTTGACCATGTAACCTGTTTTGACCCAATTGATGCGGACTCCGGCTCGTGGTGGTGTCTGCAGCATTGTGGCTGAGACGAGACAAATTCACATGGACTATCGAATCCTGTGGAGGAAAAGAGACAGCAAGGCCATTCTCTCAAGGGGAGAGTGCCTCGGAGTGCCTTGGCCACTCTCTCAAGAGAAGAGCTCCCTGACCTTGCCTTGACAGGCTTTTATTGCTTTTCTGGGCACATTACATTGAGAATGGTCCTCATTTACTATGCTTTAGGTGGTTACCTACAGAAAACAAAGGAGAGGATGTTGCTGATTACATCAAAAAAGAAGGATATTTGCAAATGTAAAGGGAAACGTGGTTGAACTGGTTACACTTGCCCTTGGAAGGTTTAGCACAGATTTTAGGAAGTTACTTTAAAGATATGCAATAAATGTTTGTTGCCTCAACTCAGGGTGAGGGAGTTTTAGCAAAAAGCAAGTGTCAAAGCAGCCTAGGTACAATGCAGGCCTGATTCCCACGGGAGAATCTATCCATGGGCGTGGGTCCTGTGTACCAGACCTCACTTTCCACTGGCCTTTCTGAGTGGGAGCTGGGCCCGCGCCATGCAGAATGGTCTCCTATACCCAGTGAAGAAAATGGAAGTAACGACGAGCCACTTCTGAGACTAGATTTCAAGACAGCTTGCATGCTTCGGACTGAGTTCCCCTGCTCCTGCCACAGACAGAGAAGGGCATTCCTGGAAGTCTGATGTTCCCAGGAGAAAGAGGAGAGACACGGATCAAAGCCAACCCACAGAGAGATGAGAAACTCACCTGAGATAAGCTGAGCTCTACAGACGCCTGAGGAATATGTAGTTACTGTTGTATGCTACCAAGTTTTAAGGTGACTTGTTTTGAAGCAAAGGGCAGTTAGTCTGCATTTAATGGGTCTTAAATGTAAATAAATTGTCAGAAGGGACTCTTCTGTTTGAGTTTTTTGAAGATCCTTATTGAAATCTACAACAAAGGTTTTGTTAATTAGTATTTGATTAGCTAGACATAACTTTTTATGGATGAAATGAATAATGTTCAAGGTGTGTTACTGATCATACCGTCATAATGATTTGGATCATACCACAGAGATGATCCAGCTAGCTCTGCAAGCTACTGTCTTGAGAAAACCTAGAGATTTGTTGGGACCTATGTTCTTTCTACTGTGTAGGGCTGTGCCCTCTCACCTGACTATAGGACTTGCTGGACCACAAGAAAGTTAAATAATAAATTATCATGTGACAGATTTTGCTCTTGATTGTTAATAGTTTGCCTGTTTGGCAAAATTTTCTAAGACTTGCTTTCACCATGAAATATGGAGGCAATCATTTAAAGCTTTGCACCAAATACTTCTGGGTCTTCATCTACCACGGCATGTCACACCTTAGTGTTCATGGCTAGTAACTTGTAAGAGTCACTTCTTGCCCCGACCAGCAGGGCAGTCAACTGGGGTAGACCTGTTAGTGAAGGAGTGAGAGGGACAGGAGGCGCGAAGAATGGCAGCAAGACAAGATTCTGATCAAGCTGCAAATTTTATTTGAGGATCGCGGGTATATATACTGGTTGGCTGAGGGGCATTGCTGGGGAAGCTCGGTGGAGTCGTGGGTCTTACTGATTGGTCCTCTTGCTCTAGGGACTATATGCCTTTTATGGGCAACGGGGAGCTTATTGGCGACAGGGCTGTTGCACATGCGCAGTGCTATGGTTTTGCTGATGCCGGGATCCCAACATATCCTCCTTTTCTTTTTGTTTTTGAGGTTTGGCATTAACCTTGACCGAGGAGGGGAGGGATCCCTGCTGCCTTATTGCTGCTTTGTCAGGCGGAGGGTGGATATTGCAGCTCCCTCTTGCTAGCGGGATTTCCCCTCAGGGCTGCCGGGAGGCCCTAAGCAGTGCTTTGCCTGCATCTCGGCGGTGCCAACCCTAGTCTTAGCTAGGGTGCGTGTCCCCGTG